>CAKZFB020000065.1:0-25100 GCA_936432065.2 Rutpela maculata
ACTTCCGGCGGCGTTGTCAGATGTATGCTGCTTTATCGTATTTGCCTAGAAGAATATTATTACAATCTGCAGTCTGTCAACGTATAAGTAAATAAGGAAATCTCATCCTGTGAGAATACTAATTTATGTCACAATTTAAGTTTCGAAACATGAAGTTCGCGTAAAAGTGAATTACTTTTTATTTGCTTATAATTGTTATAAAACATATTCTTTATGGGATTTGGCAAACAGTAGAAAAAACAATCTGTATGAACTAAAAAGAAAATCTATCTGCAAAGATTGGAAATTAATTTTATAGATAGTTTTTCTTTTTAGTTCTCACAGATAGTTTTGTTCTGCTATTTGTCAATTTATCAATTTTCTGTACGAGATAGGACAGGGTGCTGTAAAGAAATATTATTCAGAAAAATAAAACTGAATTTTTTAAAATTTTGCTCACTTGCAAAGTGACCCTATAAGGGTAAAGTTGGAGTATCACGTATTTTTAACGTTTATTATTATTTATTTGAGTTCTCTTTTACACAAATTATTATTAATTAATCACCTTCTAGATTGTGTTAATATTTTAATGCTTTTCAAGTGTATTAGACAATTATAATTTATTCGAAAAATTATATTTTGCTATAAATTTGTAACATTTCCAACTTTTTTAAAATTTCACAATAGTTCAAAGAATACGAATTAATAATTATTTTTTCAATTGAGAACTATTGGGCCTCAAAATGACCCCATAAGGACAAAAGTAGAGTATCATGTATTTCTAGCATTTATTGTTATTTATTTGCGACTCTTTTTGCAGAAATTATTTTTAATTAGTCTCAAGAATGTTCTTTATTTTAAATATGAGCAGAAAGTCGATGAAAAGTTCAAAATTTCTTAAAACCTGCACAACTCTAGCTCTATTCTGAAGAAAGTTGGCAATAAACAGGAATAAGTTGCTTAAATAATTTGCAGGTTTCATTAGCAAACTCTTAATAAACAAAATTGTGAAACTTAAAAAAAGATGGAAATGCTACAAATTTGTAACAAAACGTAATTGCTTAAATAAATTATAATTATTTAAGTAAATTAAAATTGTTTAAACAATTTGAAAAACCTTAAAATATTAAGACAAACTGAAATCTGACTAATTCAAAACTATTTCTATAAAAAAATCTCATTCTGAATAATTCTTTCTAAGATTTTGTTCTATCTCTTACAGAAAATAGTATATTGTGTATTTAGGTGTGAAAGCAGTACATTCCCGGACGACGATGCATCGAAGTTCGGGAATGTGCTTTCACACCGAAATACGCATACTATTTTTTCTGAAATCACAATCAATATTATTATAAATTAAGGAATTTGTATTAATGCATAAAATTTCTTCATTAATGAATAACATTTCTTCATTATAATCTAACATTTCTTCATTACATTTCTTCATTACAATCTAACTGCTTACTAATAAATGTAATTTTGATGTATGTGTAAGTGTAAATGTAAGTTTGATTGTTTGTCTGCGTGTATTTATTTACTGTCAAAAATATACATAAAAAACCATACGGGAATGTTACTTACTGTATGTTACTACTACTGAAAGTAACATTCCCGTACGGTTTTGTTGATCGTTGCTTGGCAACGGATCTTTTCCGGTCTGTTTTCTGATAGTTTCTTAGCAACGGACTAAAATACTGGAATTGTGCATTTTTCGATCTGAAATCGCGCCGAAAATGTAGACATTGCCGATCGATTTCAGAAAAAGTACTTTATAAATGAGAGAAATTACTTTTTTTTGGTAAATTTCCAAGACATATGAATTGCTCATTTAATCATGCGTCGCTCCCTGGCACACTGTATATGCTTTCTTAGAAAATGTAAGGCTCTTACTGAAACGAGAAATTGGAGATTTTTTAATTTTTAAAACATAATAACATTGAAAATATCAACTTTATGAAAAAAATTATCGAACATTTCTTGTTGGAAATCGATAAAAAAATATTTAAAAACATAGTTTCATTGAAAAAATGTAATATTTCCTTTTGTTGTAAACAAAATTGTTTTAAACAATATCAGACCGGGTTACCGTCTGGTAACATGGATGCTCATAATCAGTAGTGTCTCCAGAACTGATTCCAACAAATAAACTGCGTCCGAAATGTATTCGAAACTCATACGCCCATACTGCCTGCTATATAACTAGACCTGCCAATTTTATAGACCAGTAACAACTTCGTAAAAAAAAAATGAAAATCGGCAAAGAGACCACGGTGTTTCATTTCTACATAAAAACTTTTAAAAAGTCAAAAACCTAAACCACATTCCAATTTAAAAAAATATAAATGACTAAGTTTTAAAATCTAAAAAGGAAGTAGCAGGACAAGCTTTATTTGAAAACGTTTTTATTGAAAATAAAATTATATAAAAAAAAGTATTTTTAAGAAAAAGCTTTTATTTGAAAAAACTGTACTAAAAAGTAAAAATAATTTTTTAAAATTCATACACCTGGAACCCAAAAACTTTGCGGACGGTCATATAGCACTATTGCATAGTTACTTTGCTCAATTGACCGCCCCCAAAGCTTTTGGTTTCCATGTGAATGAATTTTAAAAAATTATTTAAACTTTTTAGTACAGTTTTTTCAAATGAAGGCTTTTTCTTAAAAATATTTTTTTTATATAATTTTATTTTTTACTTTTTAGTCTACTTATTTTACAGACAGACAAAACCCTTTCATTTGATACAAATGGCAAGGGAGTCGTGAAGAAAGATAATTTGCCATCCTATGGCGTCCGCCATATTGGATTTATAATGGCGTTACATAGTTCATCGTATTTTACTCGTCAAACCCTTTCATTTGATTCCATATCAAGGGGGTTGTGAAGAAAAAGGCGATCTGCCAGCTTGAGACGTCCGCCATATTGAATTTAGAATGACGTCACATTGTCTATCGTATTTTACTCGTAAAACCCCTTCATTTGATACCCATATCAATAGGGTTGTGACTAAAAAGCCGCTCCGCCATCTTGGGACGTCCGCCATATTGGATTTAGACCGATAGTGGCTATACTATGTTACATTGTCACCGGACTTATACACGTGTGCCAAATTTCAAAGCTGTAGTATAATAAGAACTAGTCAAAATTCAGCTTGCAAGATTTCACCAAACAAACATACATTCATACATAACACATTGCAAGTTAAATAAAAGCTTTTAAAAAAATGAATACAACACAAATATTTAGCATTTATGAAAATGTAAACATACGTATTTCAAACCAAAATAATACAATAATGGTAAAATGAAACAAAAACAGAACATCAACTCTTAAAAGGAAATTTATTTTCTCTGTCTATATAATCCCAGGATTATGTTATGTGTACTTTGTAGTTCTAACACATTATAGTGTAGGCAAATTAGCATTTTGACTAAATAGTTTATCGAATGAATGGATTTTCACAAAACTTTGTGGATTCTGTTCGTTTTGAAGTCTAGATCAAACTCCAAAAAAAAAAATGGCCGCTAATATTGCCTCGCAATTATTATAAACAATGATCTTGTTGCTAATTTGTTAACTAGTAAAATTGAGGTAAATTAAAAAAATAAAATGTCTTTTTAGATAATTTTATGAAAAATAACAACTTTTTACTCTCGTAAAATATTCGAAAAATGCATATTTTCCGAGATATAGCGGTTGAATTTTTCCAAAAAGGGTTGAAGGTGGAAAAAAAAGTGACGAGAAAAATCCATAAATTCGAGTGAATATATTATTAAACTACAAGACTTTTTTTCCTTTATGACTTTTTCCTAAAGTGCACTCTGTCCAAGTTTCCTGGAAAAAACCGAAAAAAAAAGGCCCTTATCCGAAAATGGAAAATATCGTAAACTATGAAATTTAAAAATCTGGAAAAATTCAAACGTATATTCTTTACAATTTTGCTCTGTTCTAATTTTTTTGTGACGTACATATTTTCCGAGTTTTCAACAGTTTTTTACTATCAAAATGTATCTAAATTTTTTCATGACACAAAATGCATGTAATCTCTAAAATTGTAATTAATTTATATATATTTAATAGAAAAATATCTAATTTGTGAAGAAAAGAAAGAACGAAAAAATTTCTACTGCAGTCTCGTAAGCAAATATTAAACCACCTTTACCCTTTCAAATAGAAAGACGTAAATTGGACTGTAAGTCGATGAAGTCTACTTATTTTGAACAATAGACATCCTTTAAAATATCTGTAGAGAAAATGTTTATGAATTTAAAAAACAAAACATATGGTTGAAATAAATATATTTCGGAGATGGTTTCTTACAATAGAGGCCTTACCCCACAAGCGTTCATAATAAGACGCAATAAAACTGTCTTTCAGAACTAGCAATCCTTCATTTCAAAAAGACAAGTCAATTAGTTTCAGATACAACCCATTATTGTTTGTTTAACCGAAACTAGAATAACAGACTCCGAAACTAAAAAATTACCCAATATAAGCCACTTTTCGAGCGGCTTTTACACCGTTATTGTAAATACATTCTGGCGATTAAGTAAAATGCTAAAATCTCTAAAACGATTATTTTTTGTGTAATTTTATAGCAATGTGTTCCAGATCTTTTTATAATACATACACGTAACAACTATTAAGTTAATATCTTAAACCGTTCCACAGGAAACGTGCGTACAAAAAATACAGACAAACCGATAGATACAATTTTTTTTTGCCCTCAAATTTAAAATCTCGATATTTCATGACATTCTAAACCGATTTCAACAAAAAAAATTGAAGTTTTTTTTACGATTACTCTACTTCCAATCCACTATTTGGATGTGGAAATAAAACTTACGACTCAAATCATCCAATGTCCCAAATTGGGATACAAATTGTGCGAAAATTATTAAGTAATTATAAATACTGATTTAATGAAGCTAAAATATTATGACATGAGGGTTTATTGATACATCTGAAAGTGTATTTTAAATAAAAAGAAACATTTCTTATTATAAAAACACAATTTGTAATGTTAAATGTTAATAAAATTGAACATGCTTCAAGTTTAACAACAGGTAGTTTTCTTTATAGTAGTGTAAATATTATAAAAATTCTGAGGCTTCTAGTAGGTATACTTATTCACCAAAACTACACTAACATTTTTCTTTGTATGTCTTACAAAACATTTTTTGTAATAAATATAAAATGTTTTTTTCCATGATTTTATTTTAAGGATAACTAAATGAACTATATTTCACAATAGAAATATGAAACATTTCATTTCTTGTTTTTATTTATAACAAATTCGGATAAAAACTTACATTATTTTTAATGAAAATATATGCCATTTGATTTATTACTTCCACATCCACGTAGTGGAGTGGAAAGATGTACAGGGTGCGCCACTTAAAACTGCCCATACTTGTAACTTTTTTATTTTTAAAGCGATGACCTTGTTGGGCACATCAAATTGTAGACATTTTTAAAGCCTTAAACACGCATACAGAGTGATTTAAAAAAAAATTGAAAAAATTGTTAAGATAGGAAACTTAATTTCTTTGAATATTTTTTTACCTCAACTTGTACATGAAATGTGTTAATGTTTTCTTATAAAGGTTTTAATTAGCTTCAATTCATGTTAAAAAAAAAGTTTTAAAAATAAAAATTCCTATTATTTAGTACATTTTAATAGAGTTTGTTTTTAAAAATATTTATTTCTTTTGTTTCTTGTTGCTGTTTTATTACGTTGAGGATTTTTTGTGATATGTCTTTTACAAATAAAGCATAAAATTATTATTTACATTTTTTCAGTTATTTTAAAAAAATCAGGAGTTGGAAGGAGTGTTTTTAATTTCTTTCTCTAAAACCAAAAAGAATTTCGGATATGACGTAATAAACATGACATAAATTGAAGCTAATTAAAACTTTTATAAGAAAACATTGACGCAGTTCATGTACAGGATGAGGTAAACAAATATTCAAGGAAATTAAGTTTTCTTTCTTAACAATTATTTTAATTTTTTTTTTAAATCACTCTGTACACATGTTTAAATGCCTTAAAATTATCTACAATTTGATATGCCCAAGATGGTCGTAGTTTAAAAATAAGAAAGTTGCAAGCCTGGGGAGTTTTAAGTGGCGCACCCTGTATAGTAATCTTTAAAAAAATTTCAAAATGTTTTTTGCTGAAATAATAAATGTTATAAAACGTCGAGATTTTAAATTTAAGAGAGAAAAAAATTCTGTCTGTGTGTCGGTCTGTAACTTTTTTGTGCGCACGTTTTCTTCGCAACGGTCGTCTAAGATACTGCCTTCAAATTTGGCATACATATGTTCCATGACGAGATCTGGTACTAGATTATGTCTTGCGCTAATTCCGGTGAAGGGTTGTGAGTTAAATAGGGTAAATAGGGAAAAACAATAAAGCAAGCTAATAACAGTCCAGAAACTTAATTTTTAAAATCTTCTATTTAACTTCATTTTAAAAGCTTTGTACGGTAGTTAGTATGTTTGGGTCAAATCGTGCAACCAAAATGGATCCTGGAGGTATTATTTAATAGTGGATTCGGCGGCGCTCGGAAAGATTCGAATATGGATTCGGCAGCGCCTGAAAATTGCCTTGGTATTCGACATGGTACGGAAGTCACCTTGGTGTTTAGCCGTTCCCGAATATGGATTATGCAGCGCTCGAATATAGATTCGGCGGCGTTCTAATTTGGATTTGGCAGCGCCCGGAAGTTACTTTGGAATTCGGCAGCGCCCAAAAATGGATTCAGCAGCATCCTAATATCGATTCGGCAGCGCCCAGAAATTACATTGGTATTCATGCGCGCCCGTATATGGATTTGGCACTATCTTAATATGGATACGGAAACGCCCGGAATTTGCCTTCGTATTCGGCAGCGTCCGGAAGTTCTGGAGGTTTGGCTAGCATTCAGCAACGCCCTTTTATTAAAATTCTGTGACCAATTATTTCCACATACTAGAGTGCAAATATGGTCAAGATGTTTTCCTTTAAAGAGACTTGGATGGGAAATCTGGATGTGGAAATATTGATTCCTTAGGCAGCGGTTTTATTCCAAAAGCTACAACAAATTTTGAATGATTTATTTTATCACAACTCAATTGAGAGTAATACTCCAATTTCGATTTTCATAAAAAAAAGTAATCTTTTAACAAATAGCCATAACTTTGACAATTTTTATTGTAGAAGAACCGGAATGTATTAAATTGAATTACCTTTTAACGTTGTAATAACCATTTTCAGACCCTTCGGTTTTAAAGTTATTCACGAAAAATACGTGTAAAAATTTGACATTTAGAAAGGGACAAAAAAACACAAAACCTTAAAAAAATAATATCTCGAACAATCTGAAATTTAAGGTAAAGTTAATTTCTTATGTTTCAAGTCGTACAAATAACAGTTTTTGACATAATTCGTAATTTTCAAGATATTTCCAGAAACCCATTTTTTAACGAATTGCTAGATACAACGAATCAAAAATCACCGTCATTTACATTCAAACTATACAAATTGCGCGGAAATATTAACAAAATTGTATGATATCAACTTTATTATTCTAATTATAACATGTTGTTTGAGTGACCTATAATAATTAATATCATGAGAGAAATAGAAGTAAAAATTGTTGAATTACTTAAACACTATCAACGAAAAAACTAGCTCGAATTAAAACTAAAAAACCACTGCCCAAGGAATCACTACTTCCACATCCAGATTCTCTATCCAAGTCACTCACAACGAAAAAACTTTGTATGTGAAAATAATTGTTTATGGAACTTTAATAATATAATATTTGAAATCCTCTACCCCAAAAATCCATAAAACGATACCCCACATCGGTAGTGGGGTGGGGGTGGTGATAGGGGGGTGGTAGTGGGGGGTGGATGAAGTAAAAAAATATTTTGAGGTTTCTGGTTCCTATACATGCACTAAATCACATTTTTTTTTCATCCCCTTTAATGAGGAGGTGGGGGTGGTAATGGGGGTGGCTAATGCCAAAAATTTTTTTGAGACCTCAGCTTCTCTTGTATATACTAAATACCAATTTCATGGATTCTTACCAGCTTGATTTACCCATTTACCCCAAATTTACCCCAATTTACCCCCCAACCCTTCGACGGAACAAGATGAAAATATAATCTTGTTCTAGATCTCGTTAAAGTACATATATGTACCAAATTTCAAGTCAATATCTTAAACGGTTCCAGAGTAAACGTGCGCACAAAAAAAAGTTACAGACAGACAGACAGACAGACCGACAGACAGACAGACCGACAGACAGACAGACCGACAGACAGACCGACAGACAGACATTTTTTTTTCGCTCAAACTTAAAATCTCGACGTTTCATGACATTTTAAGCCTATTTGGACAATAAAAATTTTTAAAAATTTTTTTGTCGTTACTATACTTCCACTGGACGTGGAAGTAATATACTTTACGTGCAATATGTACAACATGTAAAAGTAAACTGCAATTAAATTTTAATTTTATTTATATAAATATATACTTTGGAAAAAACTTTGTTAGTTTAGATGAATTATAGTTTTACAGATATCTATGAACTTACATTTAAAATCACGAGGTGTAGATGCTCCAAACTGATTAATTTTGAAGCACAGTGGCAAGTGTAAAGTAAAAAATATATTATAATTTAAGCTATCAAACTTTATCGTGTAATTTTTTCCATCTTGTTAGTTTCAATTCGACAGCTTTATCTTTAACGGTGTCTTAGTAACTCTACAACTCTTTCAACCATGCATTTCTCTACAAGAGGTTGTTCTTGGGTCACCTACTATACTTTTCTTAAATAGAATCCAATAAGAAATCCAAAAATTTAAACAAAATTAAAATAATCTCCAACATACACTAGTTCACAAGTTCAAAGACGTGTTAATTCTTGATAAAGCTTGTAAAAATGTGAGTGAGGGCACATTGGATTCGGAATGACGTCTAGAAAAGTGTGCAAAACTTTCAAACCCGCAAAAGTTATAAACAAATTAAGATTGAAGAAATAACGAGCTTCGTTTTTTGAAAATAACTCGAAAACCATTAATATTTAAGAAATTTAAAAAAAAAGATTCTTGAAGAGGAAGAAATTTCCAATAGAAAAGTCAGAACTCCCGGTATTCTATCTCTATTACTAATAATTTTAATTTAATGTTGAAAATAAGGCTTCGTGCGGCAAACGCTAAGCCGTTACGAAACCGGCCGTAATAAGTAAAAATATTTTTTTATGTATTAAATATTAATTTAAAAATTTTAAAAAACTATGGTATTATTCAGACATTTAAAGAAAAAAAAATCCAGATTTTTCATAAAATGAGCCTATTGTTAATTAACAATTTTTTTTTAGTGCTTACGTTTATATTTCAAGTCGGATAATTGTTGAGCAAAAGCCACTAAAATTATTACGTTTCCTTTAGACCTTATATCAACTATACTCTACGAGATCATGACATGGCGATATTTTTAATTGTTATAGTCTATTAGTTATTAATTATTTAAGATAACAAAAAACTAAAAAATAAAAAAAAAAAAAGGTTGACATTTTTTTTATTAATTTTAATTATTATTACTGGTTTTATATTCAAAAATAACATAAGATTACATAAACTTTAAATTTTTAGTGTTATTTGTTTAAGCAAATTTTATAAACAAATAGATAAATTACTTATTTTTGAAAAACGTTTTTTGCCATTTTATTTGTTATAAAATATTATGAATTAAAAAAAAAATTTTTCTTAAAAACATTTTTTAATTGTTTATAATAATTTTTTTCCTTTCTTCATTATTTAAACAAGTTATTAAGTAAAAATTTTAGTCTTAAAACCTATTATTTGCAATTCTCTACAAGGTGGAATTTTTTTTGTTGTTAATTTATTTGTTTATTTAATAAATAATTTGTTATTAACAACCTCCGAATGTGTTTATATTTTTTTAGATAGAAAAAAAATTAAAAAAAAAACAACCGTATACATAAACACAAAAAAAAATGTTAATATTTCTTATAGAATTTTAAATTTTAAATATTAAAAATGTTTTTTGACATATTTATGTATACGGTTGTTCTGGTTATTTTTTTCTATCTAAAAAAATATAAACACATTCGGCGATTGTTAATTAGAAATTGTTTATTAAATAAACAAATTAATTAATAACAAAAATTCCACCTTGTAGATAATTGCAAATAAAAAATTTTAAGAATATTTTTTTTCTTAATAATTTGTTTAAAAGAAAAACGGGAAAAAATAATTATAAACAATTAAAAAAATGTTTTAAGAAAAATTTTTTTTTCAAAAATACGTAATTTATCTATTTCTTTATAAAATTTGTTTAAACAAATAGCACTAAAAATTTAAAGTTTATATAATTTTATAGTATTTTTGAATATAAAAACAGTAATAATAATAATTTTAAAATTAATAAAAAAAATTTTTCAACCTCTATTTAATTTCTTAGTTTCTTGTTAGCTTAAATAATTAATAACTAATAGATTGTAACAATTAAAAACATCGAAATGTCATAATCAAATAAAATATAGTTGACATAAGGTCCTCACGAAGCGAAATAATTTTAGTGGCTTTTGTTTAACAATTTTCCGACTTGAAACATAAACGTAAACTCAAAAAAAAAAAATTGTTAATTAACAACGAGCTCATTTTATGAAATATCGGTAAAAGAAATTTTTCCAACGGGATATTGTTCCTTTAAGTGTCTAAATAATAACGCAATTTAAAAAAAAATTATATTAATACTTGAAAATATAAAAAAATTGTTTTGCTTCTTACGATCGGTTTCAGAGTATCGTAACGGTTTAGCGTTCGCCGTGCGAAGCCCCATTTTCAACATTAAATTAAAGTTATTAATAGTAGAGATAGAGTTCTAGAAGTCCAGACTTTTTTATTGGAAATTTCTTCCTCTTTAAGAACCTCTTTTTTTTAATTTCTCAATTATTAATAGTTTTCGAGTTATTTGCAAAAAACGAAACTCGTCATTTTTTTCAATCTTAATTTGTTTATAACTTTTGCACATTTTTCTAGACGTCATTCCGAATCCAATGAGCCCTCACTTATATTTTTATAAGCTGTTTCAAGAATTAACACGTGTTTGAACTTGTGAATTAGACTAAATAAGATTCTTTTACATTAACATAATTTTGTAGTTTATCACGTATCTAAAATATTTTTGCTAATAACTTTTCTCTTACTTCTGTAGTTTAATTAAACTACAGAACACTATTCTACTTATAGCCTTGCTGAACCATCCTTAACAAAAGTTGTTTACAATCAAGAGGTACAAATTCCGTCCTCATTTTAACAGTTACACGAATTGTCTCCACTAAGTTTACTTTTCCTAGTAGTAATATATTCGAGCAAACTAAAACATCTGGATCAACATGTGGTATATAATAACTTACTTCCACGGTGTTGCCAGCTGACTAGATGCCATCTAAACCGCTTCTGTGGTCAGCAGGTATTCAAAATGAATATTTTTCGAGCGACAGGCACGGCAGCTAGTAACAAACCGCTGAACTAAAATATTCACTAGGGTGTTAAAATGGGTCACTTGACCTCCAACTTAAAATAAGTTTTAATGGCATAATACGACATCTACGATGCCCCTGCGTTAATATCTCTAGCAGGTCAGATGGCATCCGAATACCGGATGCCATCTGACTCGTGGATGCCAACTGAACCTAAAATTTTACATTGTGAGATGCCAACTAATACCTTATATAAATATATATATATATATATATATATATATATATATATATATATATATATATATATATATATATATATATATATATATATATATATATATATATATATATATATATATATATATATATATATATATATATATATATATATATATATATATATATATATATATATATATATATATATATATATATATATATATATATATATATATATATATATATATATATATATATATATATATATATATATATATATATATATATATATATATATACCAAATTTGAAGTCGATATCTTAAACGGTTTCGCGCGTACAAAAATGTTACAGACAGTCCGACAGACTTTTTTTGCTCAAACTTAAAATCTCGTCATTTCATGACATTCTAAGCCTATTTGAACAATACATTTTTTTTTAAATTTTTTGTCGTTTCTAAACTTCCACTGGATGTGGAAGTAATATCTGGGATTATTAGGTTAGGTTAACCCAAAGCCACTTTGCCGCAACACTACTCTAAAGTATAATGTCTTAAGGGTATTTTCCATTTTTTTAATTTAATTTGATTGAAATCTCTACTGTCGGCAGATTTTTGTCCAAAAAAGGCATATTTTTCCCATTGTGCAGCGCCCCGGTCCAATACAAATTATGTTTCTGATTCAATAGTTCCTTTACCATTCCTCTTGCGATATTGTATGATATCCCACAGGATGATGGCTGGGACTATCTGCTTTTTCATTGCTTTCATTGTCCTGGTATCCTCGTGTCCACTCTAGTTGTATACTGTTATGTTCCGTCAGTTTTGCTAGGGATTCTTTTACCGTTTTGGAACGTATCTCTACTGCATTCAGAGCTTTGAGAGCTGCTTGACTGTCTGTGACGCGGATTCTTTTGTCAGTATATGACCTCCGTATCATTTCTTGTGTACAGATTTCTATAGCTGTGACTTCTGCTTGGAACACCGTTGCGGTACTGTCCAGGTTCAGACTAATATCTGTTCCTGGTTGGTCCCCTGTAACACCTGCTTCAGTACCTTTTTTTTATTGCCTTATTTATATTAACGTCCTGGCGAAGTTTAGCTAATGCTACTCTACCACTTAACCAGGACGACGAGATGAGATACGGTCACCAATCCAAGTGACGGACTCGCCCGGCGTGCTTAACTTCGCCGATCGAGGTCCAGTTACTGAAACTAGTACCATACCTCACCGTACTTATTGACGTTTTTGATCCGTCAGTAAACCATATGGTATCATTTTGATGTCTTCGCAGTTGCTTCGTTCCTTCCTCTTCCCTATCGGGTATGTACCCTAAAGGTCTTTGTAAAGTTGTGGCTTGTGCTGATTCTATCTGACTGCATATCTAGTAGTCGATTTTTTCCTATGTATTGGAATATTTCAGTATGGTACCCTATTCTTGGAATGGTCCCATGACCGTTTGTTTTCAGCCTGTACGCTGCTAACTGTGCCTCACGCTCCACAACTAAATGTAGTGGAGGCAGGCAAAGTAGTACTTCCATGGCTGCGGTAGGCGTTGTTGACATTACTCCCGTTATATCTAGACATGTCAGTCTTTGTACTTTTCGTAGTTTTCTCATTGCCTCCCCTTTTCCGACTTTATGCCACCAGATCATTATTGGTACTACAACCCTTTCACATCATACTTATAGCCGACTGGTACAAGCCAATATTGTGCTTATTTTTAAAAATGGCGGACACAAAATTCAAATTTATAAATTATATGTTTTTTTCGACTAACAGAAGCGTACAATAAGGGCCAAATGTTGATTATATGATGAAATGTTAATTTGTGACAAAATGGTGCATATTTTTGAAAGCGGAGGAAAGGTTCTTAAGTAATTTATTGATTGAGTTTATATGATATTTTGGTGTTTATATGACATTTTCAACATTGTTTTAACGCCTTTTGTTTATATTAATGTCTTGGTTGAATTTAACTATAGTTATTGCACCACTAAACCAGAACACGCACACGCAGGATATAACACAACAACCATTCGCAGCTACATTGCCATCTGCCGCAGCTAAGACTCGAACCTAGGAGAGATAACAGAAACTAGCCGAGTTGTCTCAGTAAACCGCAGTGTAGCCTACTGCTACCATCTCAGTAATACACTAAAAACGCCACTAAATATCCATATCCTAGCTAGGATTTGAACTCGGGACTCGGAATCTCAAACCTAGCACGTAAACTCTAAGCAACTGCATCGATATTTGATCTTCTTGAAATGCCACACGCAAAGAATATTGGAATAAGGTAGTTTAGGTAGGGCTAGTATGTTATCATCTCCAAAAAGATGCTTTCGAAGATGCTAATTTGTTGATATTACGAAAACCATAATTGGAATAGTAGTAAAAGACTCAAGGTAAACTTTTCCAAAGACTGAAATATTTCCTCTGTGAAGAATTTCTTCTTTATTCGTACATAATTTGCTACTTACAGAAGATATAGTACCGTCAATTTAGCAAAACACTAGTAATTAATGACTATTACTAGTTCGAACTCGTTGAATTCATCTATTAGGCGGTTAGCAAAGAGAACAGCTCTAATTTATTAGAAGGATTACCCAAAAAAAACCGCTGCCCAAGGAATCACTACTTCCACATCCAGATTTTTTATCCAAGTCACTCACAACGAAAAAATTTTGTATGTGGAAATAATTGTTCATGGAACTTTAATAATATAATATTTGAAATCCTCTACCCCAAAAACCCATAAAACGATACCCCACATCGGTAGCGGTGTGGGGGTGGTTATAGGGGGTGGTAGTGGGGGGTGGATGAAGTAAAAAAATATTTTGAGGTTTCTGGTTCTTGTATATACACTAAATCACATTTTTTTTTCATCCCCTTTAATAATGGGGTGGGGGGTGGTAATGGGGGTGGCTAATGCCAAATTTTTTTTTGACACCTTAGCTTCTCTTGTATATACTAAATACCAATTTTGTGGACTCTCACCTGCTTGATTTACCTATTTACCCCAAATTTACCACAATTTACCCCCCAACCCTTCGACGGAACAAGATGAAAATATAATCTAGTTCTAGATCTTGTTAAACTGCATATGTGTACCAAATTTCAAGTCAATATCTCAAACGGTTCCAGAGTAAACGTGCGCACAAAAAAAGTTACAGACAGACCGACAGACAGAATTTTTTTTTTCGCTCAAATTTAAAGTCTCGACGTTTCGTGACATTCTACGCCTATTCGAACAATAAAAATTTTTAAAAATTTTTTTGTCGTTACTATACTTCCACTGGATGTGGAAGTAATTACTCGTTATGTGGCACAGTACTTCAAAAAATTATAATTTACACTTGAATTATTGTGGACAAATAAACCAGATTTTCATTAGAACTTGGATTCGAACACCTGTGCCTGTTTTGTGGCTGATATTAAATGAATTACTACCCTAATAGCACACGATGTCCGCCGGACGTCCGTTTTATGTCCATTTAATGTACTGACGTCCACGGACATAAATTGGACGGCCACCGGACGTCTGTCATCGGATTTACTTCGGAATGGATATCCTCTGAATGTCCATTTTATGTACCGGAAGTAAGTACATTTTATGTTCATATAGGGACAGAAGACGGACGTCCATTTCATGTCCGTTGATTTAAGAAGTCATAATGACACGATGTCAAAGTTAGTATTACCCAACAAAAACAAAAGAACGTTGACAAAACTGTTTTTTCAATTTTACAATATGTTTGTAAAATTTTAACTTTTTTGTAAATTATTCATATTATTTCATACTAAACATTTATTAAACATCCAAATACTTTCTACATTTTGAAATAAATCGCTATATTAGTCTAAGATCTGGCAGCTTATTTGTGCAGGTATCGAGTTCTTTTAATAAAATTAGATTAAAATGAAAGTTTAATGATAATAAATTGCAGCCGCAAGCAAAATCTAACCGTTGCATACTTCCAACTATACAGTCTTTAAGTAAGTAGTAGTATAAAAGTTCAGTGGCCGAGTGAGTTAAACCGTTGCCTATTTTCCAGCAACTCCCTTAGCCGAACTTTCCCCTACCATTTCTACCCTATTCTTTATGTTTCCTCAACTTTACAATCCCCTCTTCTTTATTTATACTTGTTCAATTTTAGTGTCTTTTTGTATCCTTTTTCCTTTTTGTTTTTAAATTCCATCTAGGCCGAAAAATTCCCTAAAAATTCAAATATTTTAAACAACACCTTTTATCCACTACACTTTCCTGCAGGAAGACCAGGGTGAAATTGCTTCGAACGGGTTTTTCGTTGAATTCTGTTTTCCCGTGTCAGCAATCAAAATTCCAAAGTGTTCGTCTGTGCGCGAAACCACTAGCTTTTTAATGTGCTAATTTTAATTATTTTTTAAGTATTTTTGTGTATTATTATTGTTCCAAATTGTTAATTTTAAAATTTGTTCTTAGGCAGGAGTTTTAACCTTTTACTTTCAGCTTTAGCCAAATCGGACCTGCCCCGCCCAGCCCAACACCCATCACGCTGCGCGTCGTGGTTGTCTGACTGGCCCCGTTCCAGATACCGGGGAAGCATATACATGTACCCTTAATTTTAATAAACCTGTTATTGCTTGCTTTCTTGCGTTGACTTACAAATCAGGAGATCAGCGGTTCAATCCCTACTCATTCCTTTTTCTTCAGATATCCCTCAGGGATGTACAAATATTGTTCAAGGTTGTGTCATTTGGCCATCTCTTAGCTGCCCGTTGGATGTACTTTGAACCAAAAACGAACGTCCATCTGATGCCCTGTATGCCCGTCGAGGACGTCTTTCAGTTATTCATAGGACAATGTGCTATTAGGGTAGTCACCTGTTTATAAAAGTACACTTAGCACAAGCGGCTCATACTCCATGGACATTGGTGTTCAAAACAATACCAAAAATAAGTTGCATAGAATTCATAGGCTTTTGCTTATTCACAACGTCTTAGCAGATGTTTTACGATCCAAGTATTATACTGGTTGGTTCTTTACTGCATGGTACGTCTGATAGCATCACGCCGTCTGTCACGGTTGCATGTCCACGACCATGTCAAAGCTCTCTCCCGTCATCTCCTTAGTGATATCAGTTGAATGTTTTATGGGCTTTCTTCGCGTCTTACTACCTGAACTATCCACCGTTCTATATTGTTCTCTCCCCGGTTGATGTGCACAAAAATTGAAAAAAATCGGGAGAAAAGATGCTGCAGAATCGCTCTGAAGAACATATTTCTTGGAAAGTTAGAGCGATGCTCTCTAGGTTTAACATGTATTTTAGATTTACTGTCTCACTATATTTTGCATAAGCAAAAATATATAAAATATAAAACATATTACGTGTTTTTTAAAGTTTTTTAAAATCTGTAGAAATCACTCCGAGGTTTGAATTTTAGATTAATTTTTTTAAAAATGACAAATGTTTCTTCATTCAATACCTGTGCATTGAACACAACGCACGCAGTATTATTGAGCAATATCAAATATTGTGCAATATTTTTGATTGTCTATATATGCCTTTAGGGTAGCCAAATATAATTTAATTATCTACAGAAGTATAATAGAAGTATATCTAAAGTATAATGTGGAATTTTTTGACACTCATAATAAGATATATATAACTCTACTCTATATGTATACTAACGAATTTTTTCAAAATATCGAAATGGGGCGAGCGTAGAGGCGACTTCAATGTGAATGTCAGTCGATATTCTGTTGAAGTAACGACGAGCGCGGTTAGTACTTGGATGGGTGACCCATCTTGGGAAATACAGCGTTATCGTCCCACCTTCTAGCGGCTTGTATATCAGTGTATACGCGGAAGCTACATAATTTCAGACGAGGATTACGTAGTGGATATACCATCCTTCGGAGGGGATGTAAAGCAGGCGGTCCCTTGTCTATTAAATGTTAGGCAAGTAAAAGATCCCTACTTTTCTTAAGGGAAGAGGTTCGGCAAAATTTCCAGGTTGGGGGTAGCTCGTCTCCTGGCGTCGGTGATAGGCCCTGGTAGCGGAAATAGGCCGACGATAAATAAATAGATAAAATTAAAAAAATATATATGGGCAAGAAATGTATGAAATAAACAGATATTTACTAGCTTGATGATTTGATTGAGACATTTTATTTAATATTGCCAACATTTTTCTCTGAAAATAATATCTTTATTGGATTGTACATCTCCAAGTTAGTCAAAAATAATACATCACAGAGATCTAGTCTCTAAATTAATAATTTAAATGTTAATATAATTTTAGTAGGCACCGTCTTGGCACTAATCGACATACCATCGTGCCATCAATATTCATATCTTATTGTACATCTCTGTATTAGTCAAAAAAAGGCACATCAAATATCAAAATTGGTATATAATTAATATATTTGAATTTTATGCACATCATTTTCTAGGCACCATATTGGCTCATACGGGCCATGAGTGTGCTGCGGATCAAATCGTTTAGAATTTCGTAAAGAACAACTGGATTCAGCTTTGTTTTTTTTTTTCACGAAACGCCATTATTTCAGTCTTAATAATGTATGTTTCTTCAGTTGTCAATTTTGGACAAAAATACTGAAGTGTCAAGTCAAAATGTTACCTTCTTTTGCGGTAAAGATGAAACTCATATTTGTGTTAATTTAACTTTTTGATTATTTCTAATTTTTTCCTTATAATAATTAATACTAATACTTTTTTGATAGCCGACCCAGAACGATATTCTGAACACAAATTAAACTATTCTAAAATAAAATTTAATTAAGCCACATAATTATCTCCTTTCAAGTTGACTCTCAACAATGACTGTTATTGTAAATTAATTGCAGCTAATCACTCTCAAGAAGATTATTTTTGTGTTTTCGTGTGTAAATTAATCCCCCATCCCGCCAATTTTTCTTAACATAAACTTTTTTACTAGCAATTTAAATTTGACTTGTGTATTTGGCAAAACAAACCGTAGACGAAGATAATCCGCTTTTAGAACCTAATTATGAAGGTTTGTTATAGGAGATTTTGCATTTTTGATTCACGGGATAATCCCTCACACGAGGACCCAGAGCCTAGCAATGTTCCCGGCTTACGTCGAATACCAAATAAATATCACTTTGAAACCCTAAAGGCAGATTTCCATTTTGCATGACTGAGTGAGTATCCTTAAGAACTAACGTAAATATTATTTTACACGAATGTTGTTTTTAAATATTATTACAAAATGCATTCCACTTTCCTTGGCTACAATACGATGCTTATTGTTAAACATATCAACTTTTTGTTCGACGAAGTTTCATCAGAATTACATATATCATCTTCAGGTTCTGGCTGACAGCTGCCTATTGTCGCTTCTCGCTGCTCCAACTGAACTGACAGCCGGTTCAATCTCTGAAAAGGCACATGGTAGTACTTCCTTGCTTTTAGAGTGTATATAATTTTGCTGCGACATCGTTGTAGTTGGCTAGTCCACGGTTGAGTAAAACAACATGGCTAATCGCTGGTATCCCTTCTGAGTTCGAGACTGAGCTGCAGCAGATCGCAATGTTGCAGGGAATGATTATTGTATTGATGTTTGTGAGTAGTGGAACTCCGCTAGGGCGGTAATATGAATAAAATGATTAAAAAAAATATACAAAAAATCTCCAGGACTTTGCTATGTATTCTACCACACCGCGCTCCAAAATATTATACTTAGCCTGTGAAATAGTTCTATTCTTGTCTGTGTCACTGTTGGAGAAATGCCGTCTGGTTCCCGCGACTTAACCCAATAGTGCCCGAGTAATTTTTTTTGGAAAACTTTTGAAAAAATATTGATTGACCTTCATTTAGGACTTGTCAGTACCCCCCAAACCATATTTTATTTATTTCTGTGTATTTTCACCAATTTTTTTGACGTATGATATATCATACCATAGGAATATGCATGTAGAATATTGTTAAAAAATTTATTTATTATAATACAAAATATTCAGTAAATTTAAGAAAAAGTAGCAGAATATATCACATAAAAGGGGTATGATATCTTCGAAAGCATATGTCTGAATGTATTCCTATGTTACATTTGACACAAGAAAATTTTGTACATTTGCCACAATACCCACAACGTCTTTGTGTAGCAATTTTGTCAACCATGTGATCAGTTTTGTCATACCTAACTCTTTCAATATATTCCTACTACATTTTGGTTTGGGGCCAGCTAAATGTTCAGGGGCAGTTAAAGTTGTGAGAACAATTCTCCTCAAACACTGCAGAAGGGGCACTTTTGGATAGACAAAACGATAAAGAAGCCACATGTTGACTTCCGATCCATTCAAGCAAATCATTTCCCAATACCATTTGCAAGATCTGATTCGTATATGATAGAGCCCTTTCATTTTATCGAACATATCCACACCTCCCGTTCCTTGGTTATAGAGACTTATAAGTGTCGGTTGATCCACATCAACTTGCTTCCTTTGTTGTTTAGACCATCTTTTGCACGTACCTTTTGTCAAACAAATGTCTTTGTTTTTTTATGTGGTTGCGATATTCACTTGACTATTGAGTTAAATACCACTATTAGAGTCAATCAGAGTAGTCTCTCGTTTTTCTTTTTGCAACTCTTAAAGGAGCTTTCTCTATACGGTTCAATACATTGAATTTCATTATTTTGCAGAAGTTCAAGTAATGGTAAGGAGTTGAAAAAATTATCCAAATATATTGTTGAATGCGGGGGAATATATCTCATACAAAGTTTCTCGGTGACACTGGATCCCAAAGTTTTACCCTTGATTTTATTCCCACTTTATCCGTGTAGGGGTTGAATTTCAATAAGCACTCGGGGGTTGTGAGGCACCAAAATTTAAAGCCATAGCGAATTGGCTTTTCCTTTATAAATTGCTCCATATTGTTATGGCCAAAATAAGGCTCCAATAAAAAAGAAGTTCTGAAACAAAACTAACATTCATACCGCCATCTGCCTACCGTATGATATATCATACGAAAAGTTTATTCCGCTGCCGCAATTACAGACAGAATTGATATGACTATGAAATGGTATAAGTACATCCTATAAAATGTATAAAAAATTATTACATGAAGAAAATTGTGAAACATAACTTTACCGTGAGCTCATTTTCTGCTTAGAAATTTACTGGTTATAGAACGCTCGGTTATAACTTATTTAAGTATAAAACAATCGAATTTTTGTCCTAAGCTTATTGTCTATATATCCAAATAACACTTTAGATGAGTAAAATTACTGAATTTATTACACTCGATTTGTTTACACTTCTTTAGAGACAGCCTAATCTCTGTATGATAAATCATACAATAGGCACTATTGGGTTAAGGGTTTAAGTGAGTTTACAGCCCATTTTATTTTCTCCACATTTATGGTACATGTTAGTCCTCTCTGAATGTTCATGTTGGGGGGTTTCAGGTCTGTATTTTGGCACCTCTTCGGTGATAAATGATAAAAGATATACCTAAGAGGTATAGTATCCGTTTTATACATCTTTGTATTCGTGTTTATTTTATGCATCTGTGTATGATCATGCGTAAATTGTAGCGGGAATCCAATTCTTAAGAACCAAAGTAGAAAAATATCCTGTATGTGATTTAGTATTAGGGTCTTCCAACAGGAAATATTATTTGACACATGGATTGGATGCGCGCAGTGATAAGTTCGGATAAAATATATGCTCAATGTATAAAAGTTTATTTGATATTTGAATACTGATTTAGTATTTACTATTCGTAAATATTTTCGGCAGATCGAAAATTGTTACTGTTGCAGAGAGTCATTGTATATTGTGGGCATCAAAGATGTACCCAGCTGATTGTACTGACTTATGACAGTGTTGATTGTCGAATAGATAGACTCAATGTGTGAATGCGTGTCCATCGAAACGTATCCAAGAGCTGATGTTCCTTCTGACCCATTAGTATGCTGTATCCGAACTAAGTTGTAGAAGATCCCCACAAAGCTGGAGTTTCAAGGCCATGGGTAAACTGCAGAAACCTAATACGAGTGAACAAACGTGGAATATTCCCACTACAGAAGCTAGAACCATCCAAAAAACAACGATGGAGACGGAACAAGTATCGAACGTATTCAAAAGAGTCATAACTAAGACAAAAAAATATCTGGATCTCAATGTGATGGTGAAAACTAAAGACAAGTCTCAGTCCTACAGAGATATCCACCACTGAGGCATGAATTTGTGATAAGTGTCAATAAATTGAAGAACTCAACAAAATGCACGATTGCTTTAGCATCTAAAAATCAAGGAGGCCATTAAAAGAAACAGAAAAACCGAATCTGGGAGCATAATCGATCAAATCTACTTTTAAAGTAGAACAACAGCTAAGAGTTTAGCAAAAGATCATTGAAGATATTTTTCTATTAGCTTGATAAGTAATGTAAAAAATTTTGGTCAGTTGTCACCACTGCGGATATCCAATACCTTATCGAAAACTGATAAAACGCACAGTGACGTTTTAAAGAAAACTTTTATTTGTTTTATTCCTAGTCATTCAATTCGGATTAAATTCAATAGCATTCTTCAGTGATAGTAAAAAAATCCAAATGCAACAGGATAGAGATCCATTGTCTTTTGCGATCTGTGGAGTTATAATTCTTACATATTTCATTACGACACAACAAAATTCTTCTATCTTCTTGAATATGAAAACAAAGTTAATATCGATACTAAATTTAGTTTAGATGAATAAATATATAGTCTACTGTTTTACTTGACAACCTCCTTAAAATAATTTAAGGGAGGTTTTTCAGTAAATTTAAACAGTGAAGTTCATATTTTTACATGCGTAGATGCTAATGAAGTAGGTAGCACGCACATAGCTACTTTATAAAATTTAATAATATCTATCTCATACATTGCTGTATCGCAACGATTTCAAATATTTAGGTACTTCCCTAAATTTCATTAAAATATAACTGATATCCGTCTAAAACCAGAATCACATATATATGTACTTAAAGTTGCATACTTATTTTACTATTTTACTTATTTTAAAAGCATACAAATAAGTAGGGTATAAAATATGACAAACAGAAATTTATACAGACAGGTAAATTTGACAGAGTGTACTCTCCCGTTGCAATAGTAAGAGGTGTTTTCGTTTTTCACTGCTGTGTGATTTGTTTAAAGTTCGGCATTTCAACTAAATATATTGCAATTTATCTTTATGGGCAGTAAGCCTTGTCGACGATTTGTTTTCAATAAGTGATAACTAGCTACTTACTAGACATGGCAAGAATAAATTTTATTGCTTCGCAAAAGATAGCATTTAACATGGCGTTTCATTTCTTATAACTGCATTATATCACAGACTACCATCTTCCTACACTTGCGAGTTTCACTTTACATAATATGAAACTTGGTTTGTATTATCCAATATCGGATATTATCCGTAAGTAAATAATAAAGAAATAATTTTTTTAATTCAAAATTGGCAGCGGCCATTTTAGTAGCAGTCATGACACATTCCTAATTTCTTTTTAGGGTATTAATCCTGGATAATATTAACTTTGCTGCTAATGTTAATGTTAATCTTCGATATTAACGTTAATTTAAATACGTGCTAGAGAATACGATGTATATAGAAGTTATATTAGGATTATATGGGAGACTATAGAAGATAGCATAGGAGGAATTTCTTCGTGGAAGATTCTAGAAGTGGCCAACAAGGCGCAAGGAGCTCCTGAGTTATTGTTGGTTACGTCTAGAATCAGGTGCTTAGGAAATTAGTAAATTTGACTTTCCCATAAATCACACAAATGTTTTGCAGTTTAAATTCGTTTCCAGATATTTCCAGCTAAGTGTCATATATAAATTCTCGTTTATTGTTCAAATTTATATGTATTTTGTTTCATCAATTTCCATTTTACCAATTATTAATACGTATTATTTTTAAATGATTTTTAACTCTTAAAACTCTTAAAATATTTAAAATTTCAACATATTATCTTGTATTTGGTTAAACAAACAAGTTATAGCTTTTAAAATATTATTTATATTTAAATTATTTGCATTTAATTTTAAGTCAATATAAATGAAACTGTTTATGCGGAATTTGTGATCACAATTTCTACGATATAAAAGTTGTCAATACTATATATTAATATTTTTTTTAACACCATACAGTCAAAATCTTAATTAAGACTGTATCTTTAATATTTACTCCATGAATGTTTTCTATTATCGTCTCTATCGTCATCCTTTGTAAATAGTATAATTTAAGGTATCAGTTTGATTGGTTTCTAATAAAATCAATTTTATAAATAATTTTTGTTGAATTATTTCAGAATTTGTGATACTTACTTACTTGATACAGTGACCCAAATCTATCGATATTTGCATAGATTCATTTATTCTTAACTTTCACTGAATTTCTTCAACAAATTTACTTTTTTTTTGTTAACAACTTTAAAATTACGATAATTTGATTAGTTTATCTTTCCAATAATCAAACCTCTACCTAAAGTGTAAATTTTAAACATAGAAAGATTGACACCCCTACTCTTTTCTCTAGGAAAATTATTAACAACATCTAATTCAATTATTAACAGCATTAAACATTTTTTAAAATTAATTATTTTTTATTTATTTGCTTTTATCATGTTTAGAGAATATTATTTAGGTATTATGCAAATCACAACTTACACACTTTTTTATTTATTATGAAAATACCTACTTTCTGTATATTGTTGCCCTAATCTGGGCACGCTAATATACTAGTTAGGTAAATACTTTAAAACACTCATTATTGGAGAACCAATCAAAACAACTACTCTTCTAGCTAATACTGACGAAGTATTGAATTACATGATAGGATTCTTAGCATTTTAAAGAAAAAAAAAAAATATTGAAAATATTTCAATCATTTATTTACATTTAGTCATCACACTTTTTTATTTAATATGAAATTATCTACTTTCTGTATATTGGTACCTTAATCGGGTCACGCTAATATACTACTTAGGAAAACACATTAAAACACTCATTATTGGAAAACCAATCAAAACAACTACTCTTCTAGCTAATACTGACGAAGTATTGAATTACATGATGGGATTCCTGGCATTTTAAAGAAAAAAAAAAATATTTAAACTACTTAAATTATTTATTAAGATTCAGTCATTCACAACAATTATTGAACCTTACATTCTATTTCAACTCTAGAAAAGTTGTACAAGTTTTTTCGAACTCGTTAGTTCTCATCAGTAGAGTATAGAAACATTCATTCATTATTTACAAGCCTATTCTTGATTTATTTTTTACAATTAATTATTTTTTATTTATTTGCTTTTATCATGTTTAGAGAATATTATTTAGGTATTATGCAAATCACAACTTACACACTTTTTTATTTATTAT
>CAKZFB020000066.1:0-42287 GCA_936432065.2 Rutpela maculata
GTATTAGCTAGAAGAGTAGTTGTTTTGATTGGTTCTCCAATAATGAGTGTTTTAAAGTATTTACCTAACTAGTATATTAGCGTGTCCAGATTAGGGCAACAATATGCAGAAAGTAGGTATTTTCATAATAAATAAAAAAAGTGTGTAAGTTGTGATTTGCATAATACCTAAATAATATTCTCTAATCATGATAAAAGCAAATAAAATAAAAATAATAAATGGTAAAAAAATAGTTAACACAATGTTAACACAACTACCAATAAAGAAACCTGCTTTACTTTTGGTTAAAAATATACAGAGTGAATACCCTGTGAAATGAATGCTAAATAGTGGTAGAGGTTTCGCAATTAACAGCGATGGTTATGGTGCTGGTGTGAAGTTGGCACCAAATTTATAAATATTAGTAACTCTGTTAAAACAATTAGCATTTGTGTTTTTTTACACATACAGAGGGTGCTAAATGATTATATAGGTTCTGCAATTAGCACCGTTGGTTGTGGTGCCAAGTTCACAGGCCTGGTCAGAAAACCGAAAAAATGACTAAAAGTCTGGCTTTGTGCTTAATACAGTAGAATAATATACAGAGGGTGAGGCAACAGTGTGTGGGACTGTCAATATCTCTTGTTTTAATTTGAAAAAATGTTGGAGATGAAATTATAGGAGGTCAAGAGAAGCATATTCTAAAATTATTTTAAAATCTCCAGGGTCTTTAGCAGAGTGATGACAAGCTAATACTAGGAGTTTTTAAGTGAAACACCCAATATTTTATGTATATATATATATATATATATATATATATATATAATATATATATATATATATATATTATATATATATATATATATATATATATATATATATATATATATATATATATATATATATATATATATATATATATATATATATATATAAAAATAATGAAGGATAGTCACGTCCGACTAGTTAAAGAACAATCTAAATTTAGTAGGGCTTCGGACAAGTCCGAAGCCCTACTAAATTTAGATTGTTCTATATATATATATATATATATATATATATATATATATATATTATATATATATATATATATATATATATATATATAATATATATATATATATATATATATATATCTGTATTTGACATTTAATTCTCTATCTAAGCGTATATTATTTTTGAGTTTACACTGCTGCGTTGCCACATTTTCTACTTTTTCTTAAAAAAGTGCATTTACAGCAGCCAAGAGTAAGAACAACAAAAAACATATTTTCACAAATTATACCGTGGTTACACTTTAAATGTTAGTCAAGTCCATATACTAATTTTCAGGACGCTCAGTTTCAAACGAGAAAATGTCAAACAAAAGCAGTCACTATGAGATATCAGCACGTAGGTAATTGATTGCCTAAACATTTTAGATAAAAATATACTGGTGTTCCATTTGTCAAAAATTGAGTTACGACAGTTTAAAAATGTAAAAATTTGAGTCAACGTGGAGAACACTCTGTAGAATTGGGTTCAACTCTGAGAGATCTAAACATTCAGACTGAGACTACGGTCTAATTTGTGAAAAAATTTTTTTTTTGCGGATTTTAGTATTGATCACTGCAAATGCGTTTTTATTTTCATATTTGCTGTTCCATTTAAAAAAATCGCCTGTCGCCACTTTGTGATACACCCCTGTATATTTTAAATTAATTTAAAATCATGCCACTCTTGATGTCCCCATAAGTTTTATCTGATACATTTTTTCAAATTTCAAACAGCTGAGGAGATATTGATGGTCCACACACTTCTGACTTACCCTATATAATACGAAAAAAATAGGAGATATTGTAGCTGGGACTTTTAATACGTTGCCACATGATTTATTCTCTAATTTCAATTCTCCTTTTCAAATGTTTTCAGAAAAAATGACATACAGAAAGGGTATTCAATTTATTGAATATTATACACCGTTTAAACGAATATCACGAATTAACAAACACCTTGTATATTAAGTGTGTGCTATTTTTTAATACCGCAACACCTCCGTCATTTTGAAACACGTTGGCCGACATAAATTGTTTTTCTCTACGAAATTTTAGCTCGATACCTCAGATAGGGGGTGTTTGTTATTCGATGGCCAAGTTTAAAATTTCTCACTTTTCGACAGGCCCTGTATAAAAGTCGGCTAGGTTTACTAAAAATGTAAAGTAGTCATTCGACTTAAGGAACATCAAATACTAAATGAGGAAGAAAAAACAAAAGTTATTCTTTAAATAAATAGTGCTCTTATACATTATTCGGTTGCTCTACGTATGAATTAGACGGAATAGTTTTCTTTTTTTCTTCCTCATTTAGTATCTGATGTTGATGTCACTAAATAAGGAAGAAAAAACCGCTGCCCAAGGAATCACTACTTCCACATCCAGATTTTCTATCCAAGTCACTCACAACGAAAAAAATTTGCATGTGGAAATAATTGTTTATGGAACTTCAATAATATAATATTTGGAACCCTCTACCCCAACAACCCATAAAACGATACCCCACATCGGTAGTGGGGTGGGGGTGGTGATAGGAGGTGGTAGTGGGGGTGGATGAAATAAAAAATTATTTTGAGCTTTCTGGTTCTTGTACACACACTAAATCACAATCCCCATCCCTTTAATGATGGGATGGGGGGTGGTAATGGGGGTGGCTAATGCCAAAATTTTTTTTTTGAGACCTTGGCTTTTCTTGTATATATTAAATACCAATTTTATGAACTCTCACCCGCTTGATTTACCTATTTACCCCAAATTTACCCCAATTTATCCCCCCAACCCTTCAACGGAACAAGATGAAAATATAATCTAGTTCCAGATCTCGTTAAAGTACATACGTATACCAAATTTAAAGTCAATATCTCAAACGGTTCTAGAGTAAACGTGCGCCCAAAAAAGGACAGAAATTTTTTTTCTCTCAAATTTAAAATCTCAACGTTTCATGACATTCTAAGCCTATTTAAACAATAAAAATTTTTAAAAATTTTTTTGTCGTTACTATACTTCCACTGGATGTGGAAGTAAAAGAAAATCTATTCATTAATGTCTGATGTTCCTTAAGTCGAATGACCACCTTGTCTTTTTAGTAAACCTAAGCGACTTTTATACAGGGCCAGTCAAAATGTGAGAAATTTTAAATTTGGCTATTGAATATCAAACACCCTATATGAGGTATCGAGCTAAAATTTTGTATAAGCGTATTTGAGGTAACTACGAATCGAATACGCTATCCAATTTTCCGATAAAAAATTGCCTAATAGTCGATCTCGAAATTTCGAGGAGCTTAGTAGGTCTAAAAAATATGAAAATTACAAATTTTTCAAGAAAGTCAAATAAAGCTCATCGAGCACTATATCTCAAAAAAAAATGTTAAATTGGCCAACGCGTTCCAAAATAATGGGGGTGTTGCGGTAATAAATAGCACACACTGTATATTCTTTAATGTTTTTGTTAGCCTCGAGTTTTGTATCAAATAACCTAAATAATCTTATATTGCTTCTTTTCAGTCTTCGTCACTATTTGACCGAGACAGAACAGGAAAATCTGCACTGCATTACTGCTGCACCAGCGACAATATTTGCGCAGCTCATGCTGCCGACCTTCTGGTTATGGCTGCGCCCGACCTGGTGGAAGGTCGCGACGAAGACGGTTTCACGCCTCTCCACCTAGCTGTTATCGCCGGTAACATGCAACTGGTGACATTCCTGATTGCGAATAACGCAGACGTCAATGCGGTGGACAACGAAAAACACACCGTAGTACACTGGGCAACAGGTAAGTTAGTTTTATTTTATTTAGAATTGCTAACGCTGGAGTAGTTTTTACGAATATTGAAACTCACTATTCCAGATGCATGTTTTGCCTACTAAAGTGACATCATCTGGAAGTGATTGAAACTAAAAAATTAAAAAAGGAACTTGTATGTAGAAAGATATTATGGAACACAAACTTCTTTTTCAAACTGGAAAATAAATCCGCATTGTTCAGTAAATTCTAACACTGCCTAAAATGATCTTCACAACAAAAGTTCGTCCGTTTAGAAAATATAAAGGCGATTCTTTTCATAGCTCGTTGGTAACGAAATAAAATGTTTATCTGGTGTAGCTACTGCAGTATTTTTCCATTTATGAGCATCGAGTGAAATACTCGTCCGTTATTTTTTATCATTCGTAATCTCAGATTTTTCCAAGGTCCCATAAAACTAACATTCGCTAATTAAATCAACAGTAACTTTCATTACAGCGCACGCACCAACGTTGCTACCAGTCCCTGAATTGTGGATCGACTGATATGACGTCACATTTGGCCACGCCCAGTTTCGCAGCGCGGTATATTTGATAATTAACATGAGTTCAAAGCTGTTGTGATAAAATTGCGATTTTTTGTACAACAATTATTTGAAATGTAAGTGTTCAAAATATTGTTACGTGCTTACATCCCTTTTGTAAACACCCTTGGATGACTGTGGTAATTCTAGAGCTAATACATGCAAACAGAACTCCGACCGGAGACAGAAGGAGCGCTTTTACCAGATCAAGTCCAATCGGTGGCGGGTTCTCCCGTCATCGTACAACTTGGTGACTCTGAATAACTTTATACTGATAGCACTGTCTTGCACCGGCGACGCATCTTTCAAATGCCTGCCGTATCAACTATCGATAGTAGGTTCTGCGCCTACCATGGTTGTAACGGGTAACGGAGAATCAGGGTTCGATTCCGGAGAGGGAGCCTGAGAAACGGCTACCACATCCAAGGAAGGCAGCAGGCGCGCAAATTACCCACTCCCGGCACGGGGAGGTAGTGACGAAAAATAACGATACGGGACTGATCCGAGGTCCCGTAATCGGAAAGAGTACACTCTAAACCCTTTAAAGAGGATCAATTGGAGAGCAAGTCTGGTGCCAGCAGCCGCTCCAATAGCGTATATTAAAGTTATTGCGGTTAAAAAGCTCGTAGTCGAATCTGTGTCCCGCGCCGCTGGTTCATCGTTCGCGGTGTTAACTGGCGTGCTGCGGGACGTCCTGCTGGTGGGCTTAGCTCGCAAAGGCGAAACACTAGTTTATTAACTTACGTACTAATTACAACAAATAATTACTTCACTAATATAACACTGAGTACTATAATTCAATATTTCAGTCACTTTATCACTTTGTTCACTATCTGAACTGAACTACTCTGCTAACTGAACTGTACTCAACTGTACTCCATTTGCGCGGCCACTCTCTCTGCTTTTCTACTCTTGGGCAAGTAGTTCTGGATCTTTCTAGTATTTCTCTAGATGTTTCTAGATGCCTAGATTTTGACCCGCGCTCGCCATTTCTCGGACGATTGCCAAACTAAACAATAACTAACTTAATTGTTCTGTGTTTCTTCTGCATGGAACTTAAAGGGAGCTCCATAGATGTCTCTGGGGTTAGAACATGTAACAATATGCAATAAAAAACAATCTTAAATGACGTGACGTCACATCAGTAGATCCAAAGTTCTCTGTATCACCAACAGATTTATATGGTGCCGGCAACACGAAAAAGTAATTTTTTCAAAAATCACTTCTGCCATTTATTTTTTCGAAAATATTTCTTACAAAATATGGAGAAAATAGGTCGGGGCCTATTTTTCGTAAAAAGGAGTTCTTTAGCTCACATACAATATTATTTAAAGAGAAACGTAAAGTAAGTCCTATCTCCAGGACTACCATGAATTTTTTCAGGTAATAGGCCTATATGATCTCTAATGCTTGGAGTACTCCAGGCATTAGAGAATTTTACCTAGAAAAATTCATGGTAGTTCTGGAAATAAGCTTACTTTATGTTTTCTGGCCCGCTGAATCCAAATTTTCAACTTCCCACCAAAGATTCCCTCCGGTACCCCCTCAAATTTAGAAAATAAAAACAAAAGAATGGTTTTTCGTTTTTTTAATCTTTTTTCTTCGTTTTAGATAAAAAATACCCAGATATTCAGAAAGCAAATAAAATTGCGAGCAAGTGGATCCCGAAACATGCGCCGAACTTATGTTTCGAGGCGTGCTAGCGCTTCCCTGTTTGTTCAGCGTTAAAATGTCAAAGGACCTTTTTTGTTGCAAATTTTGTCTACTTTCCGAATTCTTAGGTATCATTTTCCTAAAACGAAGAGAAAAACAGATTTAAAAAAACGATTTTTTTGCTTTTTTCTATAAATTTGAGGGGGTTCCGGAGGGAATTTTTGGTGGGAAGTTAAAAATTCGGATTCAGCGCTCCAAAAAACGTAAAGGAAGCCTATCACCAGGACTACCATGAATTTTTCCAGGTAACGGGCCTAGATGATCTCTAATGCCTGGAGTATTCAAACTAAGAAAATTTCAAATAATTTTTTTCTCAGTTTGAAGTATTATTTTATGAGTTTTACATTTATTGATTAAAAAAACTTTGAAATAAATTAATGTTGTGTGTTACATCATACATATTTAAAAGTACTAAGTGTTTTATATATTTTTTTCTGTAACAAAGCGATTTTTCTATTTTTTCATGTTCTATTTGAATAATTGTGACATATGGTGCTGTTGCGTGTAATACCAAAACATAAAATAAATTAATATTGCCTAATTAATTTTAAAGAATTGCCTTGAACTATTCATATTTTAAAATAGCGTCTTTTCCGTAACGCAATTTAAAATACCGATCCTTATTGTCCGCTTGGAGATGACGTCAAGCAAAATAAAGATGCATACAATTGATAAAACTGCGGTAACTATTTTTAAGTAAAAATTACTAATGTGACGTAAACATTCAACAGGCTTTCAGATAATTGTCGATGCTTGCACGAAACTAAATAAAATAATCGTATTTATAAAGATTATAAACGAAGACATGATTTGTTTAAATGCATTTTTATCATCTTATTTGGCTTTTTTACTGCGTGCCGCAGACTATTGGCTCCCCCCTATATTTCCTTTATTTTTTAACTTTTGAAATTTGGGGTGCATAATTTACCTGTAAAAATGGATTTTTGGGCATAAAAACGATATGAGACCATTTCCGGTTTACCCGGAAATGACCGCAACTTTCAATTTTTAAATGGAACACCCTATATATTTTTACATATTTGGATTCAAGACAACATTTTGAGTATACTGAGATTTTCGCGAATTTTTGAGTTTTTATGTCCAAAAATCTGTTTTTACAGGTAGTTTATGCGCCCCAAATTTCAAATAGATAAGTTAAAAAATAAAGGAAATATAGGGGGGGGGGGCACTGGCCTGTGGCACCCGATTTATAATTTGCAATAGTATCCAAATATATTTCCTGTTTGAATCCGTTATCTTTCATCCGTCAACTTTCGATTTTTAAATGGAACACCCTATATATTTTTACATATTTGGATTCTGAGTATACTATGAGATTTTCGCGAATTTTTGAGTTTTTCTGTCCAAAAATTCGTTTTTACAGGTAGTTTATGCGCCCCAAATTTCAAATAGATAAGTTAAAAAATAAAGGAAATATAGGGGGGGCACTGGCCTGTGGCACCCGATATTTGCAATAGTTCCAAATATATTTCCTGTTTGAATCCGTTATCTTTCGATAACTGAAAAATTAATCGACTTAGCTGTAGAAAAATGAATTAAAATTATATAAACCATCTCATTTAAAATGATTATATACACAGCAGTTTCCATCTCAAAGAGAGATTAAGCCACAATATTTATAGTCAATTTTTTCCACACAGTCCTTACCGGTCGAGCACAGCAATGTCAGTTCTGTTGTGTTCTGCTGCAATAGATTTCTGAGATAATTATTTTAAATTATATTAAATTATTATTCCTATCGGTAAATCGATTAATTTTTCAATTATATTTCACAATCTCCTCCTCTAGATTACATAATATGTTGAAAGAAATATGATTTATATTAATAGTGCATTAATTATGCGAAAATCTGAAGACAATTGATTTTTTTAGTTATCAACTAAGAAACAATATGAAACACGATTATACTATTTAATATTAACATTAATAACGGGTAACATTACAATAATAAGTTCTATTGTAAATAATAACAATAACAGAAAAAATACATTATTACTAGGTATGCATTATTTGATCATAGTCTCTTCAAGAACTTATCTATCATTATATAAGTCTATATTGAAGCCATTAAACATGCCTCAAATGAAGTTTTCTATTGACTCTAATAAAGTTTATTGAACATGTTTAAGCTCTTTAACCAGCCTCCAAATTTTCAGATAATTTCAATGTTTATACCGCGCCTGAAATCAGCTGACGTGGATGTATGCGTGGTACTGTAAATATTGTATTATCAATTTTCCTTTCGCTAAGGAGTTGTTTGGCCCATCTATTTACAGTCTAAGCAGTTGCTGCTTTTTTTTATTTACAAAAATCTACATTGGGGGTGGAATACAAGAGGCAATATTCCGCTAAGGTGAATGTCTGGTGCGAAATCATCAATGAAAAAATCTTTGGACCTTACTATTTTAGTGAAAATTTTAACGTGGCGGCGTTTCTTAGATTTTACAAAATAAGTTGATATTGATAAATATATTCTGGATTATCGGTATAACTTACGTCCACAGTTTGATTGGGCAACAATTCATAATGAGAAGTTAAATATAAATTTTCCTATTTGTTGGATAGGGCGAAATAGCCCTTTAATACATTGGCCGCCGCAATTCCCAGACCTTCTATGGGAGACAATTAAAAATAAGGTTTAGAAGTCAAGACCACAAACTAGGGACAAACTTTGCGATCGTAGTAGAGTGGCTTGCCGCAATATCACCAGACAAACCCCAAAGAAAGTAATTAATAATAATATAATCGGCGACGAATTGAAAAGTGCATAATGGAAAGTGGTGGTCCAATTTATATGCATAAAATTTAGTTTCATTTGTAACCAATAAAAATAATGCAAAAAGTAATGTGTGCCCTGTACTTAAAATTTCGTCATTTTAAAAACTTATTTGTAATGTTTTGGGTCCCCTGTATTACTATCACGACAGAAATTGGTACACTAGGTGTAGGCTATTTAGGTGGTCCTGAATCAGAATTGGGTTGTTGCACTAAGTTAAAATTTGAGGAGAATCTATGTTAAACAATAACAGTTATTCATAAAAAATCATTAGAAACATGTAGAAGTTGAAAAGAAAGTCTTATAATATTATAATATTAATTACAAAAATACATGCATTTAAAAAGGAGATGACATAATAACGGCAGTCTGTAGAGAAGTTAGTTATAAAACGACGAGAAACGGGTACTAATTTAGAAACTCGCTGATAGCGACGGAGAAAAAAGACAATCACGATAGTTTAATCTGACATATTTAACGTCAAATTCAACTGACGTTCATAGGTTACAATTCGGTATAGTTTAACAGCATCTAGTTATGGATAAATATAAGTACAGACAGTGTTTTCTGCCGTACTGTGTAAATAATACCACAAATTCACCAGAAAAACTGTTGTGTTCCAATAATAAACGCTGAACGTAATAATGAATGATTCAAAGCCACTAGAGAAGGACCAAGTCTTCTTATTGTGGAGACCATTTCAATGTCAAGTAAAGTAACAAATTACAATGTATTCTAAGCGTTTTATTTGTGGTAAGTTGTATCTTAATGCAGGAATTTGATTTTTAATATGGGTTTATGTTGTAGGAAAAACGGACGCATTACAAGACTTATGTGGCGTTCTAGCTGTTACAAATTTAAAGTACCCGCCAAACTGGTGGATAAAACAGCTGTATTCTTAACGGCTCTAGATTAGAATGTTATTGATGTTTTGACTTCCTAAAAGGAGGGAAATGGCTTTAATCTGTTTTTATGTATTTTATCTATTGTGTTGGAATAGAGTGCAGTTGTTTTTGATTATTTATGAAGCTCCCTAGACGCCCCATAATACTAGGATGATCAATGAATTAAGAAAGGAAATTTAAAAACTCGCCGTTGAAAAACTATATGAAACAAACTGTGAAAGTCGTCTAAAGTCGGTGAACACAATCAGTCGGAAATGGCTACGAATGCGTTGGATTGTAGTTATAAATGCCCTTTGAATTATGTGTGTTATAAATACATATCATTGTTTATTGCTTAGATAGATACTAGCATAAAGTACTTACCTATTTATTATTTTTTGTTATAATACAGACCTTTCTTGATATCTTCGTAAGTCTCATTCTGACTCTTCTTAGAAGTGAGTATCAATGGATAATAAATAATTTCTTTAGTAGATAAACTTATTTTGTTGTTTTCAGTTAGATACGCATGTATATAGTTAATAGGAAATAAAACAATGAAAAGGAAATATTTAATAAAATACAAAGTATAGTTAACAAATTCATCTAAATAAATAATAAAATACATATTAAACATATTATGTAATATTAATAAGATAAGATAAAGGAAGTTCTTGCAAAAATTACAATAGTTTGTACTGTCTAGCAGATGTTAACGTAAGTACCTTGCAGCTTTTGCACTTCCAACCATTGCAATGTCAAAACGATCGTCTCTTTGTAAAAATTCACTGACCATAAATATATCTACCGCAAGTAGAATGTCAGAATTAGCTTTTACAGATATACTGCCTTTGTCATTTTGTAAAAAAATATTAACAATAACTGCAAACATCAATCACTGCTAGCTAAACGTCAAATTTACTTTTGACATATGAGGTTATTTTCTTTCTTGTCTGCAATGTCAACTTATTCGTCTTCATCTGTTCTGCTTATAAGTTCACATCTAACTGCCGTTATGATGTCACTACCGTTTTCGCGGCACATTCAAATAGTCGAAGTTTAACAATTTTTTAAAATATGTTGCGCTAAGAATTTTTCTTCCAAATTAAATATATAACTAAATTAAGTCATCCACTACCATATTTCACCATTTTTGAAAATTCGTCAACAACCCAATTCTGTCCAATATTCTAAAAATAATCAGTACTTCTTAATATTTCCCACTTGAACAATAGTCGTAGTTGGCCGTGACTTTGAGTTCCGGAATGAGTAGAACCTGTTTCTAGTGTACTTTCGCGAGATCTACATAATTTTAAAAAACATACACACACTGTATAAATTGAACAATCCACAGGGCGTTTCATTAAAAAGAATATAATTGCTTCTTGTACCCGTCAATTTCCGCACGCCACTGTGCTTCCATTAACTTATTAAAGGGGTTCAGTTACAGCTCTACAACTTTCGTTCGAAACTTTTTTTTCTATCTCCAATAATAACGATAATAAAGGAAATATTTAATAAAAATATAATGAATAACCCTGTACATATTTGGTTAAAGTCTTCCCTCCTATAAATACTTATTACCTTCGATATTTTAAATAAATCTGAAAAATGAGCTTCAACAAAACAGTAATTTATAATATTACACAAAGGTTTTGCTACAAGATGGTCACAATTATTAATGATTTTTATAAAAAATTTGTCATGTCCAGTTGAATTTTAATTCTTCCGATTATTTATTACATCAATAATTTCACACTCAGCAACATCGTGTAGAACAATTGATTCGAGTAAAATTATATCTATTTTACATGCATAATGCTACGAAGGCGTGGAAGGACGACAAATATTTATTTTTTTAAATTTCGGGTTTTAAGTCGAAATTTAACAAAATTTCAAATCATAAGTCAAAATTTTAACCAAATTTCGAGTTATAAGTCGAAGATTAACAAAAGGGTTTAGCCGGTTTATCATATGAAAAATGTACTGAAACGTATCTACATACCTTAGTCTTTTATATATTGCTCCTTGTCTGAAGTAACTCCTACAACTAATATCAGATATCTAACTTTATACGTAGGGGAAATATGGGGGTAACAACCTTGACGTCAAAACAGTTTTTCTCTGAAACTATGAATGATATTTGAATGAGTCAAAAACGAAACGTTAGATATTTGTTAGTTCTATATTATATGTTTTTTTCGTAATTTTTCCTCAATTGTTAGAGGTACAAATGAGCAAGTAATTTTTTGGTGGTAGGTTTTTATAGCAACCCCTAGATACACCAACCAAAAAATGATATGTAATCATTTATTAATCTGCTATTATATATAAAAAATTACAGGAGTTTGAACTTGATGGAACATAGTTAAAAAAATAAAAACTGATGTGGCCCATGTAGACAATGTGTATTTTGGCATCCAAGTAAAGTATAAAAAACGATTTATCTAAATAAAATTATACAAAATTATTTATCTACATATATGGAATAGTTTGTTGTATTACACGAAACTTTAATCATCGCCACTATTTTCTTCATTGGTGATAGTTACATTGGTTGCATCAAATACGTGGATTGGTGCTTCGGTGGGCTTTATAACGGCCATGTGCTAAATAGTAAATGATTGCAGTTACATTTGATCAGCAGCCTACTGCTCTATTGCCGTTAGCATAGTCACAGGTATATCTTTGTATGCCCTTGTAGCCATTAGTGTTCGGTTTATATTCAACTTAATACTGGTTTTCTGTTTATATGCCGTGAACGGACCTTCATTTTTATGATATTGTCAGTTCCTTGTAATGTAATGGGGTCGTTGCACTATATCGAAATTGAGTCTGATTTTGTATGGAAAATGTAACTGTGGGTTTGTTAATGCCCTGTGTTACATAAATTGACCAAACTATTGCGCAAAATTTGAAATACACCACTTTAAAATAAATGGCGCCGTCAGCACAATTCCTGTGCCCTTGCTACGTCATGAAAACGCTGATGCGCTTGATAGAGATGGGCGGTCCGGGCGGACCCGTTTCAAATGAACGAATCCGGAGGTGGAATGGGTCCAAACGAATCCACGATGTCGATCGAACCGGGTCTGCGGTCCATTGATCTGGTATGATATGTGTGTACTGGGGTCGTTGCACTATATCGAAATTGAGTGTGATTTTGCATGGAAAATGTAACTGTGGGTTTGTTAATGCCCTGTGTTACATGAACTACTGTCCGAAATTTAAACCACCAAATTGAAAACGATGATGCTCTTGCGTCGGATTATTGATCGACACATAGGCTTAGGTCAAGATTTGTAAAAGAGACAGGTTGCCTGGTAACTCCAGGAGCCAATAAAATTCTTGCGCGGGAGTGACGTGTCCAGAGGACCTTTTAAAATTAACATGCACAATATCAAACTGTCAAACCAACACAAACATTTTGTTTTGTTATGAATGACAGGGACGGGCATGGATAGATCGGTAAGTTCCGACTAATTTCGGAGGCATTCGGCGTTGCCCGCCTACGTCAACTTTGATGCTAATTTACACTCTTAAAACACATGCAACAAAAAAAGAACAAAAATATCCATTGACTTGATATTGATAGTAGATACCTGTATAAAAATAATAGAAAAAAGTGATGGACAATTTTTAGTTTCCTACCTAATTGCGTAAACATTTTGAAGCGGATCCGATGGAACGAATCCACAAGCGGAACGGTTCCAAACGGACCGAAACCACTAAAGGAACCGAACCCATCTCTAGCGCTTGAATGATAGGGACGGGCACGGATGGATCGGTAAGTTCCGACTATTTTCGGAGGCATTCGGCGTTGCCCGCGCTACGTCATCATTTCAACTTTTATGCTAATTTACACCCTTAAAACGCATGCAAAAAAAAAACAAAAAACACGGGTCTAATATTTTTCATTATATTTTCAGAATATGCAATAAAAAAAATGCGTGCAACGACCCCATTGTTCGACATTTATAATATCTCTATCGCCCCTTAGTTCTGCAAGATAAAATGCCGCTTGTGACATTTTATATGTGCCTGTAAATAGTATTTTAAGATCATTCTCAGTAAGTTCCGGAAAATTCATCAGACCTGTTAAATTTCGTGCTACAAATCGAAATTTTAAAAAATAAATCTTTGTGGCCCTTCCACGCCTTCATGCAATGCACACATTTGTTTTATAATATTGGAGAGGCTTTATCACTTAAACTTAAACGATTCGTTAATAGACTACACAAAATTATTTTCTTAACATCTTAATTCGATATACCGGGTGTAAACGAATAGTGGGCCACCCCTGTAACTTCCTTGTTTTTGAAGATATCGGGATGAAATTTTGTACGGTGAAATTAGGTAATATTTCCAACTTTTTGAGACCTATCCGCCATATTTATCACTTCCGGTTTCACCGGAAATGGCCCCAATAGTCTTTTCTAAATGGACCACCCTGTATGTTTTTACATTTTTGAAATAAAGATCACATTTTGGATACGTTTATACTATTTTGAACAATTTATACAGTGTTGCACGAAAAATAATTCGAATTTTAGTTATCAATCTAGATGGCTGCGAATATGTTAAAATTAATTTTGTTCCAATGTAATTCGTATAAAAAATACGAAAACGTCAATATGTCCAATAATACATCATACAGGGTGCTGTAAACTCATTAAAATCATATTTTTCAAAATGACTCATTTGTTTTAAATATTTTGATATGGGCCACCCGGATATTCAGAAAGCTCTATTTAGTAGGGGTTAAACGGTACCAAAAGTTCCGTAATGTGTAATCGTTATCGGCAGGAATGACAATTTTTCTTAAGAAATTTATGATTTATATCTAACTTCAATTAAATTTTTATTAACCCTGTATATTTGTGTTAATATTTTATGATATGCAACAAGAATGAGCCAGAGGCCCATTCTGTCTCCTGCGGAGGGTGGCATATCATAAAATGTTAACACAAATATACAGAGTTGATCAAAATTTAAATGAAGTTAGATATAAATCATAAATTTCTTAAGAAAAATTGTCATTCTTGCCGGTAACGATTACACATTACGGAACTTTTGGTACCGTTTAACCCCTACTAAATAGAGCTTTCTGAATATCCGGGTGGCCTATATCATAATGTTTAAAACAAATGAGTCATTTTGAAAAATGTGATTTTAATGAGTTTACAGCACCCTGTATGATGTATTATTGGACATATTGACGTTTTCGTATTTTTTATACGAATTACATTGGAACAAAATTATTTTAACATATTCGCAGCCATCTAGATTGATAACTAAAATTCGAATTATTTTTCGTGCAACACTGTATAAATTGTTCAAAATAGTATAAATGTATCCAAAATGTGATCTTTATTTCAAAAATGTAAAAACATACAGGGTGGTCCATTTAGAAAAGACTATTGGGGCCATTTTCGGTGAAACTGGAAGTGATAAATATAGCGGATAGATCTCAAAAAGTTGGAAATCTTACCTAATTTCACCACACAAAATTTCATCCCGATATCTTTAAAAACAAGGAAGTTACAGTTCATTTACACCCGGTATACTTATAATTCTTGTATTTTATGTAAAATTTGAAATTGTTACCTAGTATTTTCCTAATTCTGATAGTCAGTGACCTCTTCATTTATTACTTCCGCAGTATTTATTAAAAAAGTCTAATGGAATGAGAAAGTCGATAATTCAGCATATTTAAGTGACAGCTGCGTGTTTTTTGCACTTGATGTAATTAGTCAATATGATGGCACGAATTTATACTGTTATTAATAGAAACAAAATTTAGATCGAATCTATTGAAAGAAAGCCATTATGACTTCGTTTCTTCGTTAACATTCCATATAAAATTAACAAAAAATTAAATATATAACGAAAATATCTTAAAGAACAAATTGAAGTATTTTTTAAAAAAACTAAGTTAAAATCTACTTGAAATGCTTGTAGCTGAATAATGTCTAAATTTGGATCAACTTCCGATAGTTTAATACTAAAAGACAAATTGTTCCTGTACAAACTTGTGAAATTTCCTATAACGCTGTTACTAAATGGGTGTTATGATTATTGAATGTTACTGAATTTAGAATGTACAAACAATTCGCCATTAATTGTTCGCAAATGTGTAAGAATTTTAGTTTCATTGCAAATGCTTCAATATTACATACTCATATGTTACGAAATTTTACCAGAAATAGTAGGCAACATTCCGCAACTTGCGGAAACGTAGTACAAATTGGTGGAATTCCTCAAATTACGAAACTTTACAAGAAATGCTAGTATTTATTAATTTTGAGTTTATGTAAAGCAACAAAATAGGCAGGCGCGAACTTTGTGGAACTGTAACATATTCGATAGAAATCCGTAACTTACATTATCCTATCCACAGTCTTTATTAAAATTGAACAAAACTCTTTGCGTCGTGTTCTAGATGATGGGTATTAGATTGATAAGAGAACTGTATTTTATTCACTAAGTATATTAGCAGTATAATATACTTAGATTAAATTAATTATGGAAAACGATAATTAGTGAGCAAGATGATTGATAAATGATTTACATCACGGCTTATATCTTCATTGAGTAGGTTCTTTTCTGGTCAAGGATTGGGATTCACCACCAGAGCTAAGAAGCTCTTCTTGTTCTAAAGGATCTTTTCCAGATGAAGTCCTTGTTCCTTGGACATGTTTTATCCTAATTAGGCTCCTGAACTGCAAAGTTTTTCAGATCGGCTACGACTGAGCCATTTGTTATATTACTATTTACGTAGATAAGTTTTTAAAACGGTTTATGTGAATAATTATAAGCAACGTTGACATTCTATATTTCCTTTTATTGGTCTGGTGATCCCCCACACTACTAGTTTTTTTAATGACATAAAAGTAATTACACTCTTTGTGCTCATTTTGTAAACAACTACCTTTCCGTCTACTCTCAACAATGTTCTGTTACACCCTGTATATTAGAGAATATTCTTTAGGTATTATGCAAATCACAACTTACACACTTTTTCTATATTTATTATGAAAATACCTACTTTCTGTATATTGTTGCCCTAATCTGGGCACGCTAATATGCTAGTTAGGTAAATACTTTAAAACACTCATTATTGGAGAACCAATCAAAACAACTACTCTTCTAGCTAACACTGACGAAGTATTGAATTACATGATAGGATTCTTAGCATTTTAAAGGAAAAAATATATTGAAAATACTTAAATCATTCATTTACATTTAGTCATTCACACTTTTTTTTATTTAATATGAAATTATCTACTTTCAGAATATTGGTACCTTAATCGGGTCACGCTAATATACTACTTAGGAAAACACTTTAAAACACTCATTATTGGAAAACCAATCAAAACAACTACTCTTCTAGCTAATATAAAAAAAGTGTGTAAGTTGTGATATGCATAATACCTAAAGAATATTCTCTAATCATGATAAAAGCAAATAAATAAAAATAACCCTGTATATTATTAAAGAAAAAACGTACAAAATATAAGAGTATATATGTAATTCATTAATCTCTTATTACCAGTTAAAACAGTAATTCTTTATTGTCCACTGGTTTCTAGACTGCACACAAATACGGAAATGCGTTAAATATTTTATTTTTAGGAGTTAACACATTTACTTTTCATATCTGGGTGACCCAATTTGATTATATCTTTAATAGTAAATTACTAGCTGCTGCTTATTAGGCATACGTGACCAACTTCAATGATAAGATTGTTTAATTGGTGGAATTTACATATTCCTAGTTTATTGTACATTAGAATTATTACAATTGTCAAGGGTATCATTTTTAAGTTAAATATTATACATCATATAATTTGTTAAATTTTAAGCGTGAGTGAACATTGACACTTTTACAGTCCTTCGTAGCTTAATCAATATTAACCCAGCACCGAAAGTTTTTAAACCTCACATTAATTATAAGCTGCGTGAATTCTTGTATAGCGATAATATTTTTTATATTGGAAGAAAATGTAAAAAAGTTTGTAGTTAAAAAGGAATGGGGTAATGGTTAAAAAAACGGGTTTTCTCTAAAATCTCCAAAAATGTGTAAAATTCGTAAAAATGATTTACATAAAATAAAACAGAAATTCTACATAAAAAATTTTTTGAAAAAAATTGAACCGCCTTCAAAACGTTTGAATTCGTTATTTGTTCATGTTTACATCGACTCTCAATGTAGATATTTTCGGGCGACGCACAGTGGGGCAAATAGCTCATTTTTTGGACAAACGATAATTCCCAAGCCTGGAATTAATGAAACTTATTTTTTTTTTTAAACTATTCGTTATAAAATTGCCTTTAATTCTATCGAGCCCGAATTTTGAAATTTCAAAATTAAAGATGGCTAATCCAATATCGCGGACATAAATTTTGAAAGTAAATTAAAATTTTATCAAGAGATTGTTTAAAATTGTAAAACATTGTTACTTGGTTTTTTTTTTGGTTTCTAATCTCATTTCTGATCCCCGAATTTTGCAGTTCAAAAAACCAAGATAGCAGATCCAATATGGCGGCCATAATATTTTTTTAAATGAAATGTACATGCACAAACTGTTAAAAATTGTTACTTAGGACTTTTAAGGGTTTCTGATCGAGAATCTGAAATCTAAATTACTTAATATCGTAATCCAAAATGGCGAATTCAATATGGCTGCCATAATATTTTTTTAATTGACATGTAAATGCTCAAATTGTTAAAAATTGTTACTTAGGGATTTTAGAGATTGCTGATCATGAATCTGAAGTCCAAATTACGTAATATCGAAATCCAAGATGTCGGATCCAATATGGCGGCCATAATATTTTTTTAAATTGATAAAAATTGTGACTTGGGGCTTTTAAGGGTTTCTGACCATGAATATGAGGTCAAAATTATGTAATATCGTAATCCAAGATGGCGGATTCAATATGGCGGATCCAATATGGCGGCCATAATATTTTTTTAAATGAAATGTACATACGCAAATTATTAATATTGGATTCGCCATATTGAATTCGCCACCTTGGATTACGATATTACATAATTTAGACTTCATATTCATGATCAGCAATCTCTAAAACCCCTAAGTAACAATTTGCGCATTCACATGTCAATTAAAAAAATATTTTGGCCGCCATATTGGACTCGCCATTTTGGATTACGATATTACGTAATTTAGATTTCAAATTGTCGATCTTAAAAGTCCTAAGTAACAATTTTTAACAGTTTGTGCATGTCCATTTCATTTAAAAAAATATTATGGCAGCCATATTGGATCCGCTATCTTGATTTTTTGAATCGCAAAATACGGGGATCAGAAATGAGATTAGAAACCAAAAAAACCCCCCAAGTAACAATTTTTTATAATTTTAAACAATCTTTTGATAAAATTTTAATTTACTTTCAACATTTATGTCCGCGATATTGGGATTAGCCATCTTTAATTTTGAAATTTCAAAATTCGGGCTCGATAGAATTAAAGGCAATTTTATAACGAATAAGTTTCATTAATTCCAGGCTTGGGAATTATCGTCTGTCCAAAAAATGAGCTATTTGCCCCACTGTGCGACGGTGATATTTTATTTCACAATATTTAACAGGGATGGATAAATACTCGGTTTTTATTTCTTTTGTTTTTAAAAGGTCATTAAAAGACCTTTTCCAATTTTTCTTGACTTATTTCTAACCCAACTTTTAGTCTAAAAATTAAGTTAAAATTGGCGGCAAATCCAAAAATGGGAAAAAACTGTTTTTTTTTTTAATTTTAGGAAAAAACAATTTTGGGAAAATTTCTAGCCTAGTCTAAAAGTTAGGTTAAAATTCGCGGTAAATTCAAAAATGGGAAAAAAACATTTTTTCTTCATTTTAATCCTCCCAGGGAAAAAAAACATTTTTGGGAAAATTGACGATAAGGGAAAAAACCCATTTCTGATTTTTAGCGGTCTTTTGTGAAGGCAGTTCAATTTTTTTTAAATTATTTACCCTTTTTAGTTACCTCTTTATTAAGCTCTACACATTACATTAATATATGCATAGTTTTTAATTTTTAAGCTATAATGACAGACTCGTTTTCAGAGAATCCCGATTCACCGTTTTGAATTCTTAATTTTGAGATCAGATTCGATCAGTAGAATTTGCGCGGCGCCTCCGCCAAATATTAAAAAAATTTCAAGTAAAAAAAATCTTGTTTCCAATATTTGCTCACCTTGCACTAGAGGTTAGCTTGATGAAATTAATATGGAATGACCTCCGAGTTATACTTTACAATTTGAGAAAGATTTCATAAAAATCGCTTAAACCAGTCCAGAGTAATGATTGTGAAAATATAAATACATATATATATATAAAAAAAAAAATTGAAAAAATACATCCATACGGGTCGAATTGAGAAACTCCATCTTTTGTAATTTTTTTGAAATCTGTTATACAGTAACATGAAAGTAACCTAATGTCTGTGAAAATTACCATAGAGAAATTTACAAAATAACGTTTTAATGTTTTCATTTGTATATATTAATTTTCATTTCATAACTAACTATATTAAATATTTTGTTACCAAATGTCGGAAAATAATGGTAAATAACTGAATTTTAGTATATGTCCGCGGATGGTGTTTACAATAGGTGTAATGGCCAACATTTTTAACTTTTCGAGAAACTATTATTCTTTATAAAAGTTTTTTCTTGCCTAAAAAGTAGTAATGATGTCGAGAAAAATTAAATTTTTCATACAGGGTGCTCAAAAATTACAAAAACTTAAAATTCCGTAAGAGTAAACTGGTTATACTTTTTATTTTGGAACAAAATGTAAAATAAAAAAGTTGTTTCAAATTATATGGTCTGTCCAAATTCAAAATTTCATTTGAATATTGCAATGTTTGGAAATAAGTGAAAATACTTGTCGGTTTTTGTCAAATTTTTATTCAGCTGCATTCGAACAAGGTGAGTAAATATCAGATAAACAGTTCTGAATTTATAAATGCAAATGCTCCAGACATGAACTTTTTTTAAATATTGCTTTTCAGTAAAAATTCTAAATTTGGGGCGGTCTCACTCCAATACCTAACATGTTGTGAAGCCACAGCCCCATTTGTTGAAAATGCTGACTCGTCGGAGAACATGATAAATTTATAAAAGTTCGTGTTGTCACTTAAAATTTCATTTCCAACCCATAAACAGAAATCTAGCCGTTTTGCTTCTAAGGTGGGGTTAAAATGAGGTTTGTATGGAAATATTTTATTCTCTTTCAACATTTTTTGGATGCAAGCTTTTTAAACCTCCTCCAAAGGCTGGACTCGATTTCTTAACGAAAATTGGGAATTTTCATCAACAGATGCTAAAACTAATATTGTGGCAGCGTCATTTCTATCATGCTTTTTGTTCTTTTTCTTTGTCAAGCACTGAAAGAGTTTTTTAAATTTTTTTGGCCAATTTATGAACAGCCATTCTCGAAACATACACATTGGGAAATTTCTCACTAAATTGTTGAAGAACGTAATGGTATGAACTTCCACCGTCTCCAAGTACTCTATTAAAAAAATTCTTGCTCGACCGTTAACATTTTAAAATTAATTTTTTAATGCAGATATGTCATGATATGTAGACGTAACTAGATAACAACGCACCTAACAATCAAATAGAACATTACAGGAACTATACAGGATGTTCCTGAAATGGGATTCCAAATTTCTACAGCTTGTCAAAATAAAATAAAAGTAAAAAAAGTATTTCAATAAAAATTCACTTATTTCAAAATAGTGCAATATTCAAGTGAAAATTTGAATTTGGACAATGTGAAACAACTTTTTTATTTTATATTTTGTTCCAAAATAAAAAAATAACCAGTTTACTCTTACGGTATTTTAAGTTTTTGTAATTTTTGAGCACCTCGTATGAAAAATTTAATTTTTCTCAACGTCATTACTATTTTTTAGGCAAGCAAAAACTTTTATAAAGAATAACATTTTCTAGATAAGTTAAAAAATTTAGCGATTACACCTATTGTAAACCCCATCCGCGGACATACTGTATATAAATATAGTTCTAAAAATCTTTATGTGTACAACATTATTGCCAGTCCACTCCTTCTCCTTCAAAACCCAGGTAAGATAAATTCATTTTTGAGGAAATTGTGAACATGTAATTAATCTCATGGAAAAGTGTTTCACAGATGTTTCTTATGTTATATAGCAAAGATGTTTATGCTTCCTTACCTTGAAGAGATTCAAAGGTTTCAATAACCACATATAATAAGATTATAAAATGTAATAAGTATGAAAAATCTTATTCAAAACTCCATGCAAGGCTTCATCATCAGCTTCATCGAATTCAATATCTTCATCTGTAGTCGATGTAATTTAACGTAATAATAATGCAGTGCTTTATTACTTCCACATCCAGTGGAAGTATAGTAACGCAAAAAATTGTTTTGAAAATTTTTATTGTTCAAATAGGCTTAGAATGTCATGAAACGTCGAGATTTTAAGTTTGAGAAAAAAAAATTCTGTCTGTCGGTCAGTCTGTAACATTTTTTATGCGCACGCTTACTCTGCAACCGTTTAAGATATTGACTTGAAATTCGGTACACGTTTGTATTTTAACGAGATCCGGAACTAGATTATATTATGATCTAATTTCGTTGAATGGTTGGGGGATAATGAGGGTAAATAGGTAAATCAAGCAATAAGAGTCCGTAAAATTGGTATTTAGTATATATAAAAGAAGTTAAGGTCTCAAAAAATGTTTTGGCATTTACCACCCCCATTACTACCCCCACCTCATTATTAAAGGGAGTGGAAAAAATAAAATTGTAATTTAGCGTGTTGTATACACGCTAAATTACCTAAGGTCTCAAAATTTTTTTAATTTATTCACCCCCACTACCACCACCACCCTAACCCTACTACACCCCCACTACCGATGTCGCATATCGTTTTATAGGTTTTTGGGGTAGATGACTTCAAATATTACGTTATGTTCCATCAACAGTAATTTCCACACAGTGAAGTGCAAATGTAGTATCAAAATTTTTTTCGTTGTGACAGACTGATAGAAAATCTAGGTGGGAATCTTAAGATTTATAAGATTGCATTGTAATTCGAGTCCTATGAACAAACGAACGTCAGCGTGACTGGCTTTCAAGATTATTTTAGCAGGTTGCTAAATTGACACCAATGTTTAAAGAATAGATGAGGAGATGTGCAGTGGCTTTTCTCGAGTACTATAGATGCGCAGTAGGTTACCTCATGTAGTATGGATGCGCAGTGGCTTTCCTCGAGTGCTACTGATGCGCAGTAGGTTACCACGAGGCTACCATGAGGCGTATGGATGCGCAATAAGTTTCCTCGGGTATTTTGGATGCGCAGTGGCTTTTCTTGAGTACCATAGATGCGCAGTAAGTTACCTCAAGTAGTATGAACGCGCAGTGGGTTTCCTCGAGTAAATTGTATGCACAGTGGGTTACCTCGGGTAGTATGGATGCGTAGTAGGTTTCCGCGAAGAAAATGCTTGAAGCAAAAGCTTTACTTCTATCGTGTAGTTCACGGCACACAATGATTTTTTATATCTTTGTTATGCCATTGTCTGCGTATTACTTTTCACTCTCACTCCCACCCACTTCCACCACCCCCACCCCCACTACCGATGTGGCATATTGTTTTATGAGTTTTTCGGGTAGACAATTTCAAATATTATATTATTAAAGTTCCATGAACAATTATTTCCACATACAAATTTTTTTCGTTGTGAGAGAACTAGGTTAGAAAATCTGGATGTGGAAGTAGTGATTCCTTGGGCAGCGGTTTCATCCATAGTAAAGGAATCATCATAGAAGTACTTACAATCTATGATAAATGATTATACAGAGATTATTAGAAATAATTACAATAATAGACCTCATAAATGAAACCATCATGTAGAGAAAATAGTATGACAAGGAGCTTTAAAAAACAAAGAGTTGCCAAATCCTAGCCTGTCTGTGTGCGTCTACTAATGAATTAAAAGCATTTTTTTTCGCGATCTACTCCAGCGTTCTCGCAACCGGCTCGGCTGGCTGCATCGTTTTCGCGCCACATGAAATCAAAGTTTGCGTTAAAATACGCTGTAGCGGTCGCAAAAAAAGTGTTTTAATTTAATTGTAGATCGCCACCACCCAACCTTTTACAGACGTCTAAGAAACCCTCTTTTTTTATTCGCCTAATTGGCCAACAATGGTTCTTATTATTTGTGTAAATTGGCGGTTATCGTTAGATAGAAATATCATACGTTTATTTTATGGGGTAAATTTGGGACAAAAATGGGTGAATATATTTTAAGAACCACGAGGTACCTTCCAGGCTAGGATATGGCAACCTATTAGTCGGAGAGCAGCCAATCTGTAGGAAGCATTTTAAAAGTAGTCTATACAACTCGCGAACACCCACCTAAAAAACAGATGATATTATGTAAAATTACCTTCTGGATTTGATTTTTGAGTTCGCCCATTAATTTGAGATTGCCAAATTGGTCAATTCGCAAATTTTTTGAAAAATTTTAAAATTATGTGTTAATTATTGTTTTGCACATAACACATTATATCTTTTTTATTTTAATTCAGATTTTGACCAATATTTTACACATTATCCCTCCAATATTCTTAGACAGGCTGACGGCAAAGAATATAGTGTAACTAATAATATAGTGCCTAAAAAAAATATAATTACCCTCTATTGTCGCGGTTTTTTAAAATTTGCGTTGAAAAATACCCGATCGAGGTAACTTTTTTATTTTTAAAGAGAGAGTTATAGTATAAACGAGAAAAATGTTCCATATACTTTAAACAAACTTTTTTATAAAGATATTTTTTGGAAATTCGGCTCATGTAACGAGATGACGCTGTTGGAAGCGGCCGCGCAACTCGTCCGCATTAATTTAAAGCATAACTTCTGTTAACGTCGCCCATCTGTGGTGTCGTTTAAGCGATCAAGTGAGTCTACGGATTATTTAGTTTCTATTTGCAATTAAATGTTATACAATTCTGTAGATAATCTCGAAACATACACATTAAAAAATATATTTTCATTAATTATAACAGCAAGTGGGTACTAAAGATTACATTTTCCTTCGCATAAACAACTTATGTTACATTGCGCGTTTGCTTTGCTACACTTGCAGCTTGTAGTACAGTTATATAATTTACATTTACAAAATGGAGTTAACTCAATAAAATTGGGTTTTGGGCTTTTTGAAATCATCTTTGGAAATAAGATTTCCTCCTTTAGGTACCATCCAAAATCTAAAACATTTGGAATTCTGGGCTTAATTTGGTAGGCTGTCTTGTAAATAGCACATTGCAGAAATGCCCTTTTTACTTGTATTCTCTGTACTAGGATTTACAATTTCTGATTTTCTTTTATAAGCAGTTCGGGTATACGATCTTCTACATTGTGCATGGTAAACTGGATTTAGTGATAAAAATAAATTTTTCTGTTCTAAATATTGTTTTAGAAATGTCATCGGATTTTGCATTTGATCGGTACATTTCTAAAGCCGTAAATATCGCTCGCAGACAAAAAATTTTCATACCATTGTGTTAGTGAACGAATTCTGATCGACTTTCAAAATGTCCGTCTGTCTGTCCGTCCGTCACGTTTCTTGTAAGCACGATAACTGAAGAAAGAAAATTCCGATTGTACTGAATTTTAGACAGTAAATTAGTGTTAGCTAGAAGAAGAACCCTATTTGAACAAAATCGATCGATAAATAAAAATGTTATTACTTAATGATTTAAATTTGATAAATTAACTCCTATATAAAAAAGTCTATTTGACAGTCACATTTTGTCACTTTGACAGCGATCGTTTCTTATCACGATAAAAATACCTGTTCCTCAAAAGCAGAGTATATCTAGTAGTCGCACGTCATTTTAAAATCTGTACTGTCGGCTATAACTTTTAAGTCTTGTGGAAATTATACTGTACGATATGAGTCGTTTTGAGAAAATTATAATTATTTTTAATTGTTGTTCGTTCACATATTTTGTCGTTAATTTATCTTGCCAAAAATCACTCGAGCTTTTCTTTTATGGATAAATTTCTTTTTAACTCAATATTTTGTCAATCAGTAATTTTGCTCGAAAAACTGACATTTGACAAAATCGTTCGATCTCCGGTCTCGCGATTTTTTCATGTCAGTTTTTCTCATAAAAGCACTGATTGGCAAAATTATTTCGTTACAAAGAGAAATTTATCCGATAAAAAAAACCTCGTGATTTTACTGTTGAAAAAAATTTTTTTTAATTTTTATGTTTTTGTAATTGAATAGAAATCTAGTGAAATATTTCATTTTAATATTTCTAATTATTTATATATTTTACAAATATACATTTCATAATGTAATATACAACCGTGAAAATATGATTTTATAGCTCGTGTCTTATAATGTAAAAATTTACATTCTTCTACGTGTAAGGTGGTGGTGTAGTTCTTTTGACTCGGAATCGAAACCCAAATGGGGTTTGGTATAGTTTTTTTACCAAGTCTTTTACCAACTAAGATCGTACTATAAAATTAAAAATGTCTAAAAGTAACATTATTTACAAAAAACTGCGAAAAGTATCCTATTGAATGTATAACAATTATATAAAAATCCAGTTAACAGGCGAAGAGTACGTTTTTAGCTTGTTTCCTTTGATTTCCTATCCGAGTAATTATAATTTATTATGCCAAACTATGTGTTTATAACGCACTAAATATAAGGACTGAGACAAAAAGCACTTTCAACTTAACATAAATGGATACTGGAAAATAATAATCACCCGGCACGTGTCTGCGTTTAGCTCTAGATGCGATTGCGGCCGATTCATAGTAGCGCGCATTCGTTCGGACGCTGAAACAATTAATGAATATTTCGATAAGGGAGCAAAATTTCAAAAAAAACTTCTTATAAAAGATTTTATTTAGTTCATTCGGAACATTTTCTTCGATTATAGTAGGCACCTAACTTTAAAAATAAAAAAGATACCTCGATCGGATATTTTACTCTGCAAATTTTAAAGATTTTGCGTCAAAGAAAAGTTGTTATTTTTTTTTGCCAACTAATTATTTTTTAGGTAAAGTTTTTTACTTTCAACATATCAAAGAATGGTTAGAGAATATTATGTAAAAAAATTAAAAAATTCTGAAGTAAAATAAAAAATATATTACGTGTTATATGAAAAACAAAAAATAACACATAATTTTTATTTTTTTTAGAAAATTGCCAGTTTGGTCATTTTGGCAATCTCAAATCAATGGGCGAATTCAAAAATCAAGTTTAGCGGGTTATTTTACATCAGATTACCTATTTTTTAGGTGGGTGTTCGCGAGTTGTATAGAGGGTGTCGAATTCAGAGGGTCTGGTCTTCCACTATATGTCATTTAGAGCTCCTATCATGCTATTTTCGCTACATGATGGTTTCATTCATGTACCTTATGAGGTGGAGTTTTATGCAGCCGCCGCCCAGTCTATAAAGACACATTAACAATTTACAGACAAATACATTTTAGTTAAACTACACAAACTATCTTATCTATCAATACAGAAAATCTTCCGCATGCTAGTAGCTAATTTTTATTAAAGATTCTTTAAGCTTTAAGCTTCTAAAAGACAGAAAGCATGTAATCGATTTAATATGAACAGTTAACTTATTGAATATTACTAATCCAAGCATATCAGGTGATTTATATGATGTGTATTTAGCGAAAGGAATATGAAAGTTAGTTTTCTAATATTTTAGTTAGCGATATCAGCTTCCAGGAAATTTTCCTTGTGCTTAAATACATAAATGTACAATTCAAATATTAAAATAGACGATATAGTTTAAATTCCTAGTTCACATAATAGCAATCTGCAAGAATATCTACTATTAACACCAACAATGGTTCTTCTTATTTGTTTTGAGCTGTAAATACCTTGGTGGCATCAGCCACAGAGAAAGATACCATATCTCAATAAACAATCTACATTTATATAATACAAATTAACTGATCTTTGTACAGTTCTCAGATTGATTAACAAATTGTTATTATTACGTAGGCGTAGCTTAGGAACAGGATTTTCACTGTGATATTTCCAACTCAAAGTATTGTTATAATATAACTCTAAAAATTTAACATTTGTAAGAGCGAGTGATACAGATGTGTTATTTAGTATAAGATTAGGATTATTGCACGTCCATCGTCAGTTGTGGAAACGCCAATAGTTAGTTTCCTAATTGTTAAAATATAAAAAGTTGCTAGAGAATTATGTATTTAAATGAGAAAGAGTAGCATTGCATGAATCTTCCAGTCTAATATCATCCTTACAAGATAAAAAAAATGGATGTCATCGAAATATACGGTTAAGTTTGTATGTATGTATGTATGTTGTTGGTACTGACTTGTCTATATAATTAATAAAAAGTATGGAAAGAATAGGCCCTGTAACGGAGCCCTGAGGTACTCCAATTTGAACATTCTTGGCTTCGGACTGGGAAAAGCCTTTAGAGCAGTCAGTAATTAAGTTAGATGAACATATTGAGACCAGTTATTCAATTATCAGTTTATCCAGTTTAAAGCTGCACCTTCGATACCATATTTATTTAGTTTGTATGGAAGCAAATATGATCAACGCAATCGAATGATCTGCTGAGGCCACAGAATACCTAACAGGGCACTCACCAGCATCAATCTTGTTGTGAAAAGAACGATGTGTTGAACTAGTACTTCTATTTTTTTGGAAGCTATGTTGATTATCAGTAATAATTTTGTTTTCCTCCAAGTAAGAATTAAGTCTAGTAAGGTCAGTGTACTCAAACATTTTGAGATCTCTGGAATCGGCCTGTAATTATTATTATTTTTTTTTTTTTTAGTGTTGGATTTAATTTTCCTATTTTAAGATACTATCTAAGAGAACCACAATAAATAGAAAGATTTACCAAAAAAGTCAGTGATTTTCTAACAAAAGGTAGAATCGTTTTTAACAGAAAATTAGGATATTGATCTACGCCACTGGATCTAGTATTTTTAATTTTATTTATTAATAGTTGTAGCAGATCAGATTCAATATATGGCCATAAAAATAAAAATTTATTGGCCAGACTGGAGGATTCAATAGGACTTTCACTGTTTCCTTTATTTATATCAATTTTTTGTATTAACAATAAAGGCGCTTGAAGAAAATGATTATTCAAAAAATTGCTTTATGTGTTATCATTTTCCTTCCTTCCTTCTGCATAATCCTTGTCCTCAAATGGCGATTGCCATAAACTCTGTTGTTCATCTACTCAATATTATCAATAGTTTCTTCGTCCTCGATATCATACTTTCCAGCGTTCTCGGATTAAACTCTACTGCAGTGAGTGCAGTGCATGCTAAACATCTGGTTTTACTGCATTACAGGTTTTACCGAATCCTTTCGAGCAACCAAAAATAATTGATTTCAACATGTTTTGTAGAAGAGGTTTATTCTGGCGTCAGTAATTTTCTCTTAGGAAGCCCTTTCAGTTTTAGAACTTTGAGCAAGTTTAACAAGTTTCTCTCTTTTTTCCATAACACTTTACTTAATGCTACTTATCGCAGCCTGAGAAAGCATGCTGAAATAAATTGACTCCACTTAGTAACATTTTTCTTTAAAGTTAATAAAAAATAGTTTAACATGGCGGTTTACACGCTCCTGGCAATCACCATATGTGACGTGTATGGTTCAATATCAATATCTGACGTCGTGTTTTTAACACTCGTTATGAAGAAAGCTAATAATGTATTATGATATATTTTTGTTAATTTATTATTGTTCTTTCTTTTGAAAAGTTTTCATGTACATGAGATCTATATTTCTATAAATGTGCTATAATATGCCATGCGCTTAAGGTGGGCGGTGAACGTTGTCAATTCAACAATTTCTCCTACGTCCCTGAACCAATTCAAAAAATGTGTTGATGGACTTTTAGATACTTTATAAAATGGTATATTGAAAACTCAACAAGGAAAAAATTTTTTTCTCTAAAAGCCTATAAAAGAATTTTTTCAATCGGTTCAGGGATGTAGGAAAAATTGTCGAATTAGGAAATCATTTTCTTAAGCGCGGCACCGCCACCCTTACGGAACTTTCCAACTTTCTATTGGGAGATTAAAGTAGAAGTTTTTTAGGAACATGCTATTCATTATAAGTCAAATCTTGAATAAAAATATTTTACTCCTAAAAAAGTTATTGAGTTAGAATTTATATTGATCCCACATGCCTAAACACCATGATAGATATTGTGATGCTGGTAGACGTGCCATACAGCAAGGCGACGTCGATTAAAATAATGCATGTCACAAAAAGTCTGTCAAACTATGCGAAAAATTAGATCTACAAAGAGCTGCAAAAATTACTAGTATTAATGACGAGCAACGTGCAGAAACAAAAATCAATCTCCGTTGGCCTTGTCACAACTGACCGCAGTGACGTCAGTTAAATTAACATACCTAATCGATTTAGCCTACCTGATTAATGCGTAAGGGCAAAATTTTATTTAATACTGTGTAGCATAATTAATTTTTTTATGTAATATACAGCAGTAGGAACATATTTCTTGCAAGACTTATAATGTAAATAGACATGATTTAAAATTTGTAATATTACGACTGTGATTTACTTAATACATCTGTCATAGTAACAGGAGAGTAAATAATGCAGATATAAATAATGAAACTAAACTAGGTACTTCTTAAATGAGTTAATATTATACAAAGTGTTTCATTGAAGATGAACCAACCCGAATAGAATGATAGAGGACCTCAATACGCATCGATTTGATCTCTATATACATGGTGTCCCACTGGGAACTGCATTTTCAATTTTAAACCGCAAATAATTCAAAAAGTCGTATGTTAAACCTCCACAAAATCTACATGGAAAAAAGGGGAATTTAATTTTACATAATTTAATGTAAAAAAATACAGGATGTTTCGTTTGACTTAAACAAGTTTTCGCGGTTTGAAGTTGACAAAATGTAACGTAATAAACTGAACATTTGGTATATTATTATTGAATTTCTTTAAACTGTAGAGCATAGCTCACCTCATGGTCTTTCTGCATGCCAAGAACGAAATGAGAATCTTTTACGTTAAAAAGGTTATAAAGGTTATTGCAAATTATTACGCCTGTTAAATTTTTTATAAAATGTCAAATATCTCTGAAACGTCTGAGTTTGGGGATAAAGTATGCTACATGTTCTCGACTCAGAATTTTTTGCTCATTTCAAAAACTTCGAAATGTATAGGTGTTCCGTTTAAAATAGGATAGGTATAAAATAGTAAAACAGGTATAGGTAATTGGTATCGACTTTCGGTATAAGCGGAAGTGCCAACTCTTGTAATTATTTTATGTGGATTGGCCATACTGACATTAGTAATTTTTTAAATTTTCAAAATTGTTGGTGCGTACTTTTCCCTGTATCGATCGATGCTGTTCCCGGTGGGACACCCTGTATGTGTATTGAGGTTCTCTGTCACCGTGCGCTGGCTGATACATCGTCAATGAAATACCCTGTATACACCGATTTTTCTAAAGCTTTCTTCATAAATCAAATGCATTTGGTTTTTCTGATTTGATCATTTCACTGCTGTCCTTATTACTTCCACATCCAGTGAAAGTATAGTAACGACAAAAAAATTTTTATTGTTCAGATAGGCTTAAAATATCATGAAACGTCGAGATTTTAAGTTTGAGCGAAAAAAAAATTCCTGTCTGTCGGTCTGTCTGTAACTTTTTTTGTGCGCACGTTTACTCTGGAACCGTTTAAGATATTGACTTGAAATTTGGTACACATATGTACTTTAACGAGATCTGGAACTAGATTATATTTTCATCTTGTTCCGTCGAAGGGTTGGGGGGTAAATTGGGGGTAAATGGGTAAATCAAGCAGGTAAAAGTCCATAAAATTGGTATTTAGTGTATACAAGAGAAGCTAAAGTCTCAAAAAAAATTTTGGCATTAGCCACCCCCATTACCACCCCCTCCCCATTATTAAGGGGGATGAAAAAAAATTGTGATTCAGTGTATGTACAAGAACCAGAAACCTCAAAATATTTTTTTACTTCATCCACCCCCACTACCACCCCCTATCACCGCCCCCACCCCACTACCGATGTGGGGTATCGTTTTATGGGTTTTTGGGGTAGAGGATTTCAATATTATATTATTAAAGTTCCATAAACAATTATTTCCACATACAAAGTTTTTTCGTTGTGAGTGACTTGGATAGAGAATCTGGATGTGGAAGTAGTGATTCCTTGGGCAGCGGTTTTTTAACTGTTAGGAAACAATGTGTTGAATATAGTGGTTTTAAACCTGGACAATCTCTGATTACATCTGGAGTTTTCGAAGGTTCGATATTGAAGCCTCTATTTGTTCGTTATGTTTATTAACAATATAGTGACCTTTTTTTCTCTGTTTTTCTTGTTGGGATCTTCCGCCACATGCATTTTCTTTTCTTCTAAAACAATATCCGTGAAATCTACAAATGACGAATAAGAATAAAACAATAAAAAAAAAGAATTTTGTTGACGTTTCGGAAACCGAATCTGTTTTCTTTCTCAGAGCTTAATTACGAAAATGTTTATCTACTCTTATTAGATTATATATTAATTAATGAACTGCTTTTGAACAATTACAAACAAATAGCGTGAGTTATAATAATTCACTTGTGAGTTATTATAAATCTGTGCCAATCTCCTTTACCTTCATGCTTAGCCTTGTCCAATCTATGTAACGCACGACGCGAAGAAGGCTCTGTTCGAGAGAAATTCTTTTCCGATACAATGAAATAGAACGGTCTATTATTATTGAGGGGAGGAAGGTGATTTAACATGTTTGAATAGTTTCGACGTTTTCAAATCAAGTTGCTTATACCGGAAGTCGATACCAATTACCTATTGTGCCAAAAATGATGAATTCGGTTAGTGAAGATGATCTAATGTGTAGACTGGCGGCAAGAACGTCAAATCATTTATAGAAAATGTGCTGCTGGCATATTTTACTGGAATGAGCAATAAATTTAAATCATATTCAATTTGCTGGTTGTTTAAATTTTACAGTTAATTTTCTTAATAAACTGAGTAATTTAAACAAAATTTTCTATATCATTGTTATAATTGTTGAGATTTGTAAGTAAAGTGTTGCTTTTGCATACTTACAATTTAATTTTTATTATTATAAGCTACAAAGTATAGTATTCAACTTGCGATAACGGCAATAAATAACTTGATGAATAACAGCACTCGCCTGCGGCTCGTGAGTGTGTAAACTTCATCTACGTGAGTTATTACCTACATTACCGCTCGCTGAATAATATACTATTAGCACCACTAATACAGATGAAGATTGTGATCGACTTCAAAGGAGTCAATGAATGTAAATGATTAATGCGCTTAAAACAATTTATGTTTAAATGACTTTAACTATTAAATTAAATCTTTTTCGTCAAGAAGAAACATCCTGTGATATCTAACTATTAATTGAACGGTATGGTGTTCTTTTGGCTTATAAAAGTTTAAATTTTATAGTTAAAAATCCATATAGTTTTGATGATATTCAGCTGTTGCACTTGCCATTGTTAAATTCAAACTTAAAACGCCCCAGCATATATATATATATATATATATATATATATATATATATATATATATATATATATATATATATATAGGTATAGACGGTATATTGTGTAGCCCGATATATCGACAGGTCGTTCATAAGCCCGGCATTTCCCGAGTGTATAAATTAACAAATTTATTAAATATGGCGATTGTTATGAATCTTTCCTAATAGGAAGCCACTAGGGGTAGCTAATTATTATTTTTCTTTCAATTATATAAACATGGCATATTTCAGAGCCCGGATATATTTACTGATCCTTTCAAAGCCCGCTGTATATAAGAATATAGCTAGCGTTCGTTCTCCGTCCCAGCGATGTTGCCAATATAATCGGGCCTCAGTAGGTTATATTTTTATAATATATATTTCTTTGATGCATGCATCGTCACGAAGCACAATATAATAGGAGTACTTGCTACACTGCGCCACTACCATTACTGTTTACAGTAGAGACGCTAATGGAGGGCCAGCTATTAAAGGAAATATATTCATTCTTTGAACGCCAAAATAATATAAGAGTTACGTTTTTTATTATTCATTGTTACGAATTTGAAGATATATTAGAAGAACCTAATAAAATATTAGGTTATTTTTTTATGCAAATAGACATTAATTATTAATAACTGATAATGTAATTACTCCGTGGTAGGCCTATAAGTATTTAAATATTTTGAATTTGTCCTCATTTTTGGTTTTCCACTTTTAAAGTATTGCCTTATTAACAGTAAAATAAAAAGATGCAAAGGGGTAGAAATTAAATTACGTTTATTTACCTAACATAGATATATAAAACGAATTGTTTTAATAGTGCAGTAACAACAGGTATAATAGTAAAAGAATCCCTTGATGCAATTTTTCTTTTGAAAATATACTTATTTTGGGACAGCAAGTGACCTTCGTGTTTCCGAGTATATGAGCAAAAAATGATTGCCATCAAATAACAACAAAGCATGAAGTTCTCTTTGAAGTATTTATAAGTTTTTATTTAATTTTATTTCACTGTTTCTATAATACTTATAGGCTTAATTTTGAAAAAGTTATTACAATGACCTTTAACTACGTACCAGCTGTCCCAAGTTAACATCAATTGAAAGTTGCATTATATGATATAAGTTTTCAGATTCAGTTTGTCCCACTGTGCAAAGAAATATCTTTAAAAATTAAAAAATATATATTTTTTTAAATTGCGCAGAACTCTTAAAGTGTGCAGAAAAACGTATAGTTACAAAAAAGTGTCTTCTTTACAAGAGCTTTCAAACAAAAAAAAAAAAAGAAAATAGAAATTGAATCATTAGGAGCTGAGATAAAAAAACATTCATTGTGGCTAATGGCAGCCATCTTTAATGGTCGCCATTTTGGAGTTGCACGGATTTTAAAGTGGCTCCCTATCTGGAAAGTTACCTTTTGGCATCAACTATAACCACAGAAAGTGGCACATCCCAATCAAAAAGTGCAGATAATAATTTTTATTATAGTACAGTACCTAGAGGTAAAAATATGCAAAACTTCGGAATAATGTCATATTGAATGGATTTCGTTCATTTTGGAAGTATAAGCTTCACAGAAAAGTTTCTATATTGTGCGGGGGCTTGCTAATTTATAGGGGGTAGATGCCACCCCCTCTCTGGGGGTGGCACTTAAAGAATATATATATATATTTATTGGAGCTGAAGTAGAATCAAATTTTAAGAAGAAAAGGTTCTATGCAATTTTTCTCACAAATTGATAGTTTTCAAGTTATAACAACTTCAAAATTGCGATTTTAGCTTAAAAAAAAAAAGGTTTCCAAACGGCTTTCGTCAGGTATCTCGAAAAGTATCGAAAAAATGTTACAAACCAATTACATAAAGTACAAACTGGGAATTAATTATATTTTTTGTTTATTGATGTAGGATTAATAATTTCGATATTAGATATTTAAGTTTACATTTGGCATCCAAGTATTCAGAAGATAATTATTTAGAGTGAGAGTAAAATATCTCAGAAACTGTGACACATACGTCAAGGTAGAATAATAGGACATTAATTAAGCTTTCAACTGTTTTTTTATTTGTTTCTATAGCATAAAAAACAAAGAAGTTATGACCGAAGCAATGTGCGCCTACTCATTTTTTTTTAAACAACGTCGCCATTTTGTTACTGTAATTAGCTAGTAATTAAAAAAAGGAATTTCAAACACTGCTTCTCATTAATATATAGCATGACGTAGATGTCAAATTTTTTGGTTTGTATACAGCACTTGCTTTAGAAAAAAATACAGTTTAAACTATAAAGGTATTTTCGATAAAACGATATTTTGTTTTCCTTTTCCAAATAGGTATCTCAATAAATATTAGTTTTATTGAAAAATGGGTAGAGACCAAAAATAAGGCTCATAAACTGATGAATTTAGCTTGTTTATTTATTTACATAGATTTAATAGTTTCGGAGATATGAAAGTTTACAAATGGCGTCCGAACGTTTATAAGTCGTAAAATGCAGTTTAAATGTTAAATATCTCAGAAATTGAGACACCTACGTCACGCATACTAAGAAATGAAATTAAAGACAATTAATTGCGCTTTCAAATTATTTTTTACTCGTTCCTGTAGCATAAGAAGTAAAGAAGTTATGATGTAAAAATGAGCGTATTTATATTTTTTTATATAAAAAGTACGCCATTTTGTTACTCTAATTAGCCAGTAATTTAAAGAAATTATCTCAAATACAGTTTTTCGTTAGGATTTAGCATTACCCTCATGTTCAATTTTTTTTGCTCATTTAAAGCACTTGCTTTAGAAAAAAATGCATTTTAAACTTTAAAGGTAATTTCGAAACACTTGGAAACCAAATATAAACTTAAATATCTCCGAAATTATTAATCCTACATCAATAAACAAAAAATATAATTATTTCCCAGTTTGTACTTTCTGTAATTGGTCTGTAACATTTTTTCGATAAAGTAATACTTTTCGAGATACTTGACGAAATCCGTTTGGAAATACCTTTTTTTAAGCTAAAATCGGAATTTTGAAGTCGTTATAACTTAAAAACTATCAATTTATGTGAAAATTTGCATAGAACCTTTTCTTCTTAAAGTTTGTTTCTACTTCAGCTCCAATAAATATATGTATATGTATATTTTTTAAGTGCCACCCCCTGAGAGGGGGTGGCATTCACCCTCTATAAATTAGCAAGCCCCCGCACAATATAGAAACTTTTCTGTCAAGCTTTTACTATTATACCTCCAAAAATGAACTAAATCCGTTCAATATGACATTATTCCGAAGTTAAAACCTCTAGTTACTGTACTATTAGTGCAAGCATATAAAATACTTGTGCCCGACATTAATTAGTCTTCGCAGGTCATACTCTTAAAAATGAATTTGTGTGATATTCTTTTCTTTTTTTTCTTTTCGGGTTCAAAAGTTACTAACAATAATTTGCAACAAAATATGCTTTTTCGTCAATATTTTGAAAATTAAGCATGATAGGGCAAAACATACGTAACTTTTCGGTAGAGCATAAAATTCTCTCGTATAATGGTTATAATAAAAAACGGTACATATGATAGTTAAATTATCGTTATTAATGGTAATATAATATTTATGTTTTATTTTATATAATTGTTTATAATTATATAAAAATTTTGTTTAATAGTTTTCTCAATCTAATGTAATACTGCGTACAGTCATAATATGCTTTCTTAATGTATATGGGGAAGCTAGTTTAAGGCTGACCTCTTCCTTTTGTGTGTAGACTCTTTTGTGCACCTTTTTTTCTTACATTCTTCTACCTACATTCAACTTAAATCTGGTTGCTTTCTTGCACAGAGCAATAAAACAATTAAAGCGTCTCAAATGCCAAATGAACTATTGCCAATGGTATACAAAAGCTACACAACGCCTGTTTAAAGCAAGATAGAGTTATATTACAGTATTTAGCCATAGATCTAACTAAAAAATTATTAGTCCTAAATTACTATGACGAAAATAAAATGTATAAATAATCAAAACATTAGAATACATTACAACAAATTAACTGAGCAGTTGGAAATTTAAAATAAAATGAAAGTCATTGTTTATAAGAAATGCTTTAGTACAGAAAAAATAATTTTTTAATTCCGTAAAAATACATGGCGAAAACTATGCAGTCCTAGAGGTAATGACGTATACTTCACGAAAATAATTATTTGTAGATGGTACAAATTTTTTTCTTTATTTTTTGAATAGACACGTGATATTTTTAACTTCAATATTTTATAAACAACTCGAAAAATAAAGCAATAAAAGATATAGTTTCACTCACTTTCGTTACAGATTTATGCATTATTACACTATATGTCTTAAATTATACAGAGACAGTAATTTTTAATGGTTTTTATTTTCTTGCTAGTTAACAAATTATCAGAAAGTTTTTTGTCTATTTTTATTCAATGCTTAGATTTAGTTCAGAACTTCTTATTACACTTGTTACCACACCAAAACCAAAAACAAACTAAAATAATAAAATCGCGGCAGAAAGAATTCCTTAATCACCTTTTTTGATGCTGTCATAAAGTTGTTTAGGGCAAACGCTCTGCTCTTTTCCCACTAATATTTTCGTTAGTGTTTTCTAACTGTGATTAAAATTTACCTTTTTTTATCTAAATATGTAGGTATATTATTTGCCTACATATAATAAAACAAGAATAGCAGTAGGCTATGTTTTGATTCTAACATGTGTTAAATAAAATGGACATTTCGGACAGAACGCTTTGGTTATACAGACAATAGTTATTTTTATACCAAGGCCGCGAAATCCCTTTTTACGTACTGAGAGAAAAATTATCGCCGAGGCCGCTTGCGGCCGAGGCAAGATAATCTCGAGGGAGCAAAAAAATTTCGCGGCCATGGTATAAACACTATTTTTTGTGCAACCTTAAATTATAGTTAGTATAGATGGTGAAAATAACACCACCGTTTATGATATATTTTGCTAAATAAACGCGGTGGCCTTAACGTCAAAGTGTTTCTATGGAAACGGTATATTTTGAATGTATACTTGACAGTCTGTTTAATAAAATATAACAATTTTTGTTTGTCATATTTCAGAAATGTCAATTTCAATTGCACAAAAAATTAATGTTTTGAATCTAGTTTTTGTCAATTTCCACGGCATACTTGATACGAGTATTTTCTCGATTTTTAAATTATTATTCACAAGAGAATTTTCATGTTTATGTATACGGTTGTTTTTGTTATTTTTTTCTATCTAAAAAAATATAAACACATTCGGCGATTGTTAATAACAAATTGTTTATTAAATAAACAAATAAATTCACAACAAAAAAAATTTATCTATTTGTTTATAAAATTTGTTTAAACAAATAGCAATAAAAATTTTAAGTTTATGTAATCTTATAGTATTTTTGAATATAAAAACAGTAAGAGTAATTAAAATTAATAAAAAAAAAATTTTTCCAACGGGATATTGTTCCTTTAAGTGTTTAAATAATAGCATAATTTTTATGAATTTTAAAATTAATATTTAATAAAAAAATATTTTTACTTATTCCGGACGGTTTCAGAGCATCGTAACGCCTTAGTGTTCGCTGCGCGGCGCTCTATTTTCAACATTAAATTAAAATTATTCATAATCTCGTTAATAATAGATGTAGAGTTTCGGGAGTCGGGACTTTTTTATTGGGAATTTCTTCCTCTTTAAGAATCATTCTTTCTTTAAAATTTTTAATAGTTTTCGAGTTATTTGCAAAAAACGGAACTCGTTATTTTTTCAATTTTCATTAGTTTATGACTTTTGCAATTGTTTATGTGCGGATTTGAAACTTTTGCACATTTTTCTAGACGTCATTCCGAATCCAATGTAATCAAGGTAGGTGTATGACGTCAGATGCACCATGCAGGGAGACCGACTACAAATATAAATTCAAATAACCATCATAAAAATATATGTGTTCATTAATAAAAAAAAACCGCTGCCTAAAAAATCACTACTTCTACATCTAGATTTTCCTGCCCAAGCCTTTTATAGCAAAAAAATGTCGATACTATATTTGCAATCCACTGTGTAAAAATAATTGTTCATAGAACTTTGATAATATAATATTTGAAATGGTCTATCCCAAAAACCCATAAAACGATGTGCAACATGGTAGTGGAGGTGGTAGAGGGGGAAGCTGTTGGCAAAAAATTTAGAGGCTCTTGTACACATAAATTACAATTTTATTTTTTTATTCCCTTTAATAATGTGGTAGAGGTGGTGGCGAGTGCCAAAAAAGTATTCAGGCCTTTTGTTCCTTTATACACACTAAAGCACAATTTTAACTTTTTATTCCCTTCCATAATCACCTTCAATAATTTGAGAAAAAAATTTTTTTTACGATTACTATACTTCAAATCCACTACGTGGATGTGTAAGTAATAAGTATTCCGCAGTTATGACGTTGTTCTCTTTTGCACATCCAAATAGAATAAAACGATTCAAGTTAGCCCATCAAAATTGTGTTTTTTTAGAGACCATGTAGGCTTAACAGGGAACCAAGACAGATCACGTCATGCAGTTAGGTGCACCATACAGTAAAGGGAACCTGACTTAAAAAACCGCTGCGTAAAGAATCACTATTTCAACATCCAAGTCTCTTACAAAGAAAAAAGGTTGATACTGTATTTGCAGTCCATTATGTGGAAATAACTGATCATAGAATTTTAATAATATAATATTTGCAATCGTCTACCACAAAAGCCCATAAAACAATATGCCATATCGACAGTGGGGATGGTAGTGGGGGGTATAGCTGATGCAAAAAAAAATTAGGGCCTTTGGTACTAATACACACACAAAAGCACAATTTTATTTTTTTCGTCCTTTAATAATGGGGTAGGGATGGTAATGGGGGTGATAATGGAAGTGGCTGATGTCAAAAAAATTTTGAGTAGGTACTTGGCTTCTCGTACATACACTAAATCCCAATTTTATAAACTCTCACTTGCTTGGTTTGCCTATTTATCCCCCTTATGGGGGATAAATAGGCGGAATAAGATCAAAACACAATCTATTTCCAGATCTCGTTATAATACATAGGTGTCCCAAATTTTGAGTTTTGAGGTTTTTTTTTCTCTCTGTATATGGCTTTACAAGCTCAGTGTTTTGGCCACGAACATATTAAAAAGCTAATATATAATATTTTAGGTAAAATATAATCGACAAAGAATGCGATAATAGATAAAGATTTTATTTTGACAGATTATTATAATTAATATATGAAAAAAAAATGTGACTACACCTTCACACAATTGAAACGTCATCCATACTCATGGATAAAGCAAAAAAATATTTTGAGGTTTCTGGTTCTTGTACACACACTAAATCACATTTTTTTTTTCTTTCCCTTTAATAATGGGGTGGGGGTGGTAATGGGGTGGCTAATGCCAAAATTTTTTTTGAGACCTTAGCTTCTCTTGTCTATACTAAATATCAATTTTATGAACTCTTACCTGCTTGATTTACCTATTTACTCCAAATTTACCCCAATTTACCCCCAACCCTTCAACGGAACAAGATGAAAATATAATCTAGTTCTAGATCTCGTTAAAGTACATATGTGTACCAAATTTCAAGTCAATATCTCAAACGGTTCCAGAGTAATCGTGCGCACAAAAAAAAATTACAGAGAGATTTTTTTTGCTCAAACTTAAAATATCGACCTTTCAGGCATTCTAAGCCTGTTTAAAAAAACATTTTTTTTACCTTTATTATACGTTCACTCCACTATGTGGATGTGGAAGTAGTACCAGCTTATAGTGATTATGGACAATGCCTATCTATCCTTATAATATGTAAAACATCATTCTGCATAATAGTAATAATTGTTTAATGACCGATATTTCTCCATGAAAATTTTAGTACCAAAATTATAATAATTAAGTATAGTATTATTGAATACTGAATGCAAAAAAACACAATCCTAATTTAGGGACATTTATTTGAATTTCTGTATTACACTTCAAAACACATTTTAAGATGTTTAAGATGCTAACAACTATTCTTCTTTCATAACACTGTACCATGTATTTCATAATTCTTAGTAGGCATATGAATTTTTGAATTCGAATTGTTCGAATATAATACAATACTTGTGAGGTTAAAAAATGGATTCAAATAAAGAGCTTATATTCATCGATTGTGACTTCATGAAGAAAGTATTTAAGAGGAAATAAGAATCGAACGTTATCGAGCCATTACAACGATGCCAAATATCGGGCTATATAACGTGCGATAGATATCAGCTGTATAAGAATCTTGGATATACAGGAACAGCGCCGCCTGACTCAGTAGTGCTGAACTAAAAGTGTATCTCGGAACATGAAAATATGACTTTTTGAAGCCCACCCCAAAATTTTGTAGGAAGGAAGCTAACGTGATTTGTGGCCATTTAGTGATGATATACACGGGGGTACGTTGATGAGCCCGACCCCGGGCTTCACTGCGTCAAATCGGGCTGCACTACAACCGCTCAGTGTATGAAACGGGCCTGTATATGACCATGCATATCTCTATATATATATATATATATATATATATATATATATATATATATATATATATATATATATATATATATATATACATAAAGTGTTTTCTTAAGTAGTATATTAGCGTGGCCAGATTAAGGAAAGTAGATAATTTCGTATTAAATAAAAAGTGTGAGTGACTGAACTTGATGAAATGATTTAAGTATTTTCAATATATTTTTTGCTTTAAAATTCTATGAATCCTATTATGCAATTCAATACTTCGTCAATATTAGCTAGAAGAGTAGTTGTTTTGATTGGTTCTCCAATAATGTTTTAAAGTTTTTACCTAATTAGTATATTAGCGTGCCCAGATTAGGGCAACAATATGCAGAAAGTAGGTAATTTCAT
>CAKZFB020000067.1:0-51132 GCA_936432065.2 Rutpela maculata
CCATGCTAAATATGTCAAACCTCACATAAATTTTCAAACCACATAAATTTTCGTTCGGTTTCATCAAACCCATCCTAATTTCGTCAAACCCATGCTAAATATGTCAAACCTCACATAAATTTTCAAACCACATAAATTTTAGTTCGGTTTCATCAAACCCATCCTAATTTCTTCAAACCCATGCTAAATTGCTCAAACCTCAGGTAAATTTTCAAACCACATAAATTTTCGTTCGGTTTCATCAAACCCATCCTAATTTCGTCAAACCCATGCTAAATATGTCAAACCTCACATAAATTTTCAAACCTCACATAAATTTTCGTTCGGTTTCATCAAACCCATCCTAATTTCTTCAAACCCATGCTAAATTGCTCAAACCTCACATAAATTTTCAAACCACATAAATTTTCGTTCGGTTTCATCAAACCCATCCTAATTTCATCAAACCCATCCTAATTTCTTCAAACCCATGCAAATTGCTCAAACCTCAGGTAAATTTTCAAACCACATAAATTTTCGTTCGGTTTCATCAAACCCATCCTAATTTCGTCAAACCCATGCTAAATATGTCAAACCTCACATAAACTTTCGTTCGGTTTCATCAAACCCATCCTAATTTCTTCAAACCCATGCTAAATTGCTCAAACCTCACATAAATTTTCAAACCACATAAATTTTCGTTCGGTTTCATCAAACCCATCCTAATTTCTTCAAACCCATGCTAATTTGCTCAAACCTCAGATAAATTTTCAAACCTCATAAATTTTCGTTCGGATTCATCAAACCCATCCTAATTTCGTCAAACCCATGCTAATTTTGTCAAACCTCACATAAATTTTCGTTCGGTTTCATCAAACCCATCCTAATTTCTTCAAACCCATGCTAAATTCCTCAAACCTCACATAAATTTTCAAACCACATAAATTTTCGTTCGGTTTCATCAAACCCATCCTAATTTCATCAAACCCATCCTAATTTCTTCAAACCCATGCTAAATTGCTCAAACCTCAGGTAAATTTTCAAACCACATAAATTTTCGTTCGGTTTCATCAAACCCATCCTAATTTCGTCAAACCCATGCTAAATATGTCAAACCTCACATAAATTTTCGTTCGGTTTCATCAAACCCATCCTAATTTCTTCAAACCCATGCTAAATTGCTCAAACCTCACATAAATTTTCAAACCACATAAATTTTCGTTCGGTTTCATCAAACCCATCCTAATTTCATCAAACCCATCCTAATTTCTTCAAACCCATGCTAAATTGCTCAAACCTCAGGTAAATTTTCAAACCACATAAATTTTCGTTCGGTTTCATCAAACCCATCCTAATTTCGTCAAACCCATGCTAAATATGTCAAACCTCACATAAATTTTCAAACCTCACATAAATTTTCGTTCGGTTTCATCAAACCCATCCTAATTTCTTCAAACCCATGCTAAATTGCTCAAACCTCACATAAATTTTCAAACCACATAAATTTTCGTTCGGTTTCATCAAACCCATCCTAATTTCTTCAAACCCATGCTAATTTGCTCAAACCTCAGATAAATTTTCAAACCTCATAAATTTTCGTTCGGATTCATCAAACCCATCCTAATTTCATCAAACCCATCCTAATTTCTTCAAACCCATGCTAAATTGCTCAAACCTCAGGTAAATTTTCAAACCACATAAATTTTCGTTCGGTTTCATCAAACCCATCCTAATTTCGTCAAACCCATGCTAAATATGTCAAACCTCACATAAATTTTCAAACCACATAAATTTTCGTTCGGTTTCATCAAACCCATCCTAATTTCTTCAAACCCATGCTAATTTGCTCAAACCTCAGATAAATTTTCAAACCTCATAAATTTTCGTTCGGATTCATCAAACCCATCCTAATTTCGTCAAACCCATGCTAATTTTGTCAAACCTCACATAAATTTTCAAACCTCACATACATTTTCGTTCGGTTTCATCAAACCCATCCTAATTTCTTCAAACCCATGCTAAATTGCTCAAACCTCACATAAATTTTCAAACCACATAAATTTTCGTTCGGTTTCATCAAACCCATCCTAATTTCATCAAACCCATCCTAATTTCTTCAAACCCATGCTAAATTGCTCAAACCTCAGGTAAATTTTCAAACCACATAAATTTTCGTTCGGTTTCATCAAACCCATCCTAATTTCGTCAAACCCATGCTAAATATGTCAAACCTCACATAAATTTTCAAACCTCACATAAATTTTCGTTCGGTTTCATCAAACCCATCCTAATTTCTTCAAACCCATGCTAAATTGCTCAAACCTCACATAAATTTTCAAACCACATAAATTTTCGTTCGGTTTCATCAAACCCATCCTAATTTCTTCAAACCCATGCTAATTTGCTCAAACCTCAGATAAATTTTCAAACCTCATAAATTTTCGTTCGGATTCATCAAACCCATCCAAATTTCATCAAACCCATCCTAATTTCTTCAAACCCATGCTAAATTGCTCAAACCTCAGGTAAATTTTCAAACCACATAAATTTTCGTTCGGTTTCATCAAACCCATCCTAATTTCGTCAAACCCATGCTAAATATGTCAAACCTCACATAAATTTTCAAACCACATAAATTTTCGTTCGGTTTCATCAAACCCATCCTAATTTCTTCAAACCCATGCTAATTTGCTCAAACCTCAGATAAATTTTCAAACCTCATAAATTTTCGTTCGGATTCATCAAACCCATCCTAATTTCGTCAAACCCATGCTAATTTTGTCAAACCTCACATAAATTTTCAAACCTCACATAAATTTTCGTTCGGTTTCATCAAACCCATCCTAATTTCTTCAAACCCATGCTAAATTGCTCAAACCTCACATAAATTTTCAAACCACATAAATTTTCGTTCGGTTTCATCAAACCCATCCTAATTTCATCAAACCCATCCTAATTTCTTCAAACCCATGCTAAATTGCTCAAACCTCAGGTAAATTTTCAAACCACATAAATTTTCGTTCGGTTTCATCAAACCCATCCTAATTTCGTCAAACCCATGCTAAATATGTCAAACCTCACATAAATTTTCAAACCTCACATAAATTTTCGTTCGGTTTCATCAAACCCATCCTAATTTCTTCAAACCCATGCTAAATTGCTCAAACCTCACATAAATTTTCAAACCACATAAATTTTCGTTCGGTTTCATCAAACCCATCCTAATTTCTTCAAACCCATGCTAATTTGCTCAAACCTCAGATAAATTTTCAAACCTCATAAATTTTCGTTCGGATTCATCAAACCCATCCTAATTTCATCAAACCCATCCTAATTTCTTCAAACCCATGCTAAATTGCTCAAACCTCACATAAATTTTCAAACCACATAAATTTTCGTTCGGTTTCATCAAACCCATCCTAATTTCATCAAACCCATCCTAATTTCTTCAAACCCATGCTAAATTGCTCAAACCTCAGGTAAATTTTCAAACCACATAAATTTTCGTTCGGTTTCATCAAACCCATCCTAATTTCGTCAAACCCATGCTAAATATGTCAAACCTCACATAAATTTTCGTTCGGTTTCATCAAACCCATCCTAATTTCTTCAAACCCATGCTAAATTGCTCAAACCTCACATAAATTTTCAAACCACATAAATTTTCGTTCGGTTTCATCAAACCCATCCTAATTTCATCAAACCCATCCTAATTTCTTCAAACCCATGCTAAATTGCTCAAACCTCAGGTAAATTTTCAAACCACATAAATTTTCGTTCGGTTTCATCAAACCCATCCTAATTTCGTCAAACCCATGCTAAATATGTCAAACCTCACATAAATTTTCAAACCTCACATAAATTTTCGTTCGGTTTCATCAAACCCATCCTAATTTCTTCAAACCCATGATAAATTGCTCAAGCCTCACATAAATTTTCAAACCACATAAATTTTCGTTCGGTTTCATCAAACCCATCCTAATTTCTTCAAACCCATGCTAATTTGCTCAAACCTCAGATAAATTTTCAAACCTCATAAATTTTCGTTCGGATTCATCAAACCCATCCTAATTTCATCAAACCCATCCTAATTTCTTCAAACCCATGCTAAATTGCTCAAACCTCACATAAATTTTCAAACCACATAAATTTTCGTTCGGTTTCATCAAACCCATCCTAATTTCATCAAACCCATCCTAATTTCTTCAAACCCATGCTAAATTGCTCAAACCTCAGGTAAATTTTCAAACCACATAAATTTTCGTTCGGTTTCATAAAACCCATCCTAATTTCGTCAAACCCATGCTAAATATGTCAAACCTCACATAAATTTTCAAACCTCACATAAATTTTCGTTCGGTTTCATCAAACCCATCCTAATTTCTTCAAACCCATGCTAAATTGCTCAAACCTCACATAAATTTTCAAACCACATAAATTTTCGTTCGGTTTCATCAAACCCATCCTAATTTCTTCAAACCCATGCTAATTTGCTCAAACCTCAGATAAATTTTCAAACCTCATAAATTTTCGTTCGGATTCATGAAACCCATCCTAATTTCATCAAACCCATCCTAATTTCTTCAAACCCATGCTAAATTGCTCAAACCTCAGGTAAATTTTCAAACCACATAAATTTTCGTTCGGTTTCATCAAACCCATCCTAATTTCGTCAAACCCATGCTAAATATGTCAAACCTCACATAAATTTTCAAACCACATAAATTTTCGTTCGGTTTCATCAAACCCATCCTAATTTCTTCAAACCCATGCTAATTTGCTCAAACCTCAGATAAATTTTCAAACCTCATAAATTTTCGTTCGGATTCATCAAACCCATCCTAATTTCGTCAAACCCATGCTAATTTTGTCAAACCTCACATAAATTTTCAAACCTCACATAAATTTTCGTTCGGTTTCATCAAACCCATCCTAATTTCTTCAAACCCATGCTAATTTGCTCAAACCTCAGATAAATTTTCAAACCTCATAAATTTTCGTTCGGATTCATCAAACCCATCCTAATTTCATCAAACCCATCCTAATTTCTTCAAACCCATGCTAAATTGCTCAAACCTCACATAAATTTTCAAACCACATAAATTTTCGTTCGGTTTCATCAAACCCATCCTAATTTCATCAAACCCATCCTAATTTCTTCAAACCCATGCTAAATTGCTCAAACCTCAGGTAAATTTTCAAACAACATAAATTTTCGTTCGGTTTCATCAAACCCATCCTAATTTCGTCAAACCCATGCTAAATATGTCAAACCTCACATAAATTTTCGTTCGGTTTCATCAAACCCATCCTAATTTCTTCAAACCCATGCTAAATTGCTCAAACCTCACATAAATTTTCAAACCACATAAATTTTCGTTCGGTTTCATCAAACCCATCCTAATTTCATCAAACCCATCCTAATTTCTTCAAACCCATGCTAAATTGCTCAAACCTCAGGTAAATTTTCAAACCACATAAATTTTCGTTCGGTTTCATCAAACCCATCCTAATTTCGTCAAACCCATGCTAAATATGTCAAACCTCACATAAATTTTCAAACCTCACATAAATTTTCGTTCGGTTTCATCAAACCCATCCTAATTTCTTCAAACCCATGCTAAATTGCTCAAACCTCAGGTAAATTTTCAAACCACATAAATTTTCGTTCGGTTTCATCAAACCCATCCTAATTTCGTCAAACCCATGCTAAATATGTCAAACCTCACATAAATTTTCAAACCACATAAATTTTCGTTCGGTTTCATCAAACCCATCCTAATTTCTTCAAACCCATGCTAATTTGCTCAAACCTCAGATAAATTTTCAAACCTCATAAGTTTTCGTTCGGATTCATCAAACCCATCCTAATTTCGTCAAACCCATGCTAATTTTGTCAAACCTCACATAAATTTTCAAACCTCACATAAATTTTCGTTCGGTTTCATCAAACCCATCCTAATTTCTTCAAACCCATGCTAAATTGCTCAAACCTCACATAAATTTTCAAACCACATAAATTTTCGTTCGGTTTCATCAAACCCATCCTAATTTCATCAAACCCATCCTAATTTCTTCAAACCCATGCTAAATTGCTCAAACCTCAGGTAAATTTTCAAACCACATAAATTTTCGTTCGGTTTCATCAAACCCATCCTAATTTCGTCAAACCCATGCTAAATATGTCAAACCTCACATAAATTTTCAAACCTCACATAAATTTTCGTTCGGTTTCATCAAACCCATCCTAATTTCTTCAAACCCATGCTAAATTGCTCAAACCTCACATAAATTTTCAAACCACATAAATTTTCGTTCGGTTTCATCAAACCCATCCTAATTTCTTCAAACCCATGCTAATTTGCTCAAACCTCAGATAAATTTTCAAACCTCATAAATTTTCGTTCGGATTCATCAAACCCATCCTAATTTTATCAAACCCATCCTAATTTCTTCAAACCCATGCTAAATTGCTCAAACCTCAGGTAAATTTTCAAACCACATAAATTTTCGTTCGGTTTCATCAAACCCATCCTAATTTCGTCAAACCCATGCTAAATATGTCAAACCTCACATAAATTTTCAAACCACATAAATTTTCGTTCGGTTTCATCAAACCCATCCTAATTTCTTCAAACCCATGCTAATTTGCTCAAACCTCAGATAAATTTTCAAACCTCATAAATTTTCGTTCGGATTCATCAAACCCATCCTAATTTCGTCAAACCCATGCTAATTTTGTCAAACCTCACATAAATTTTCAAACCTCACATAAATTTTCGTTCGGTTTCATCAAACCCATCCTAATTTCTTCAAACCCATGCTAAATTGCTCAAACCTCACATAAATTTTCAAACCACATAAATTTTCGTTCGGTTTCATCAAACCCATCCTAATTTCATCAAACCCATCCTAATTTCTTCAAACCCATGCTAAATTGCTCAAACCTCAGGTAAATTTTCAAACCACATAAATTTTCGTTCGGTTTCATCAAACCCATCCTAATTTCGTCAAACCCATGCTAAATATGTCAAACCTCACATAAATTTTCAAACCTCACATAAATTTTCGTTCGGTTTCATCAAACCCATCCTAATTTCTTCAAACCCATGCTAAATTGCTCAAACCTCACATAAATTTTCAAACCACATAAATTTTCGTTCGGTTTCATCAAACCCATCCTAATTTCATCAAACCCATCCTAATTTCTTCAAACCCATGCTAAATTGCTCAAACCTCAGGTAAATTTTCAAACCACATAAATTTTCGTTCGGTTTCATCAAACCCATCCTAATTTCGTCAAACCCATGCTAAATATGTCAAACCTCACATAAATTTTCAAACCTCACATAAATTTTCGTTCGGTTTCATCAAACCCATCCTAATTTCTTCAAACCCATGCTAAATTGCTCAAACCTCACATAAATTTTCGTTCGGTTTCATCAAACCCATCCTAATTTCTTCAAACCCATGCTAATTTGCTCAAACCTCAGATAAATTTTCAAACCTCATAAATTTTCGTTCGGATTCATCAAACCCATCCTAATTTCATCAAACCCATCCTAATTTCTTCAAACCCATGCTAAATTGCTCAAACCTCAGGTAAATTTTCAAACCACATAAATTTTCGTTCGGTTTCATCAAACCCATCCTAATTTCGTCAAACCCATGCTAAATATGTCAAACCTCACATAAATTTTCAAACCACATAAATTTTCGTTCGGTTTCATCAAACCCATCCTAATTTCTTCAAACCCATGCTAATTTGCTCAAACCTCAGATAAATTTTCAAACCTCATAAATTTTCGTTCGGATTCATCAAACCCATCCTAATTTCGTCAAACCCATGCTAATTTTGTCAAACCTCACATAAATTTTCAAACCTCACATAAATTTTCGTTCGGTTTCATCAAACCCATCCTAATTTCTTCAAACCCATGCTAAATTGCTCAAACCTCACATAAATTTTCAAACCACATAAATTTTCGTTCGGTTTCATCAAACCCATCCTAATTTCATCAAACCCATCCTAATTTCTTCAAACCCATGCTAAATTGCTCAACCCATGCTAAATTGCTCAAACCTCAGGTAAATTTTCAAACCACATAAATTTTCGTTCGGTTTCATCAAACCCATCCTAATTTCGTCAAACCCATGCTAAATATGTCAAACCTCACATAAATTTTCAAACCTCACATAAATTTTCGTTCGGTTTCATCAAACCCATCCTAATTTCTTCAAACCCATGCTAAATTGCTCAAACCTCACATAAATTTTCAAACCACATAAATTTTCGTTCGGTTTCATCAAACCCATCCTAATATCATCAAACCCATCCTAATTTCTTCAAACCCATGCTAAATTGCTCAAACCTCAGGTAAATTTTCAAACCACATAAATTTTCGTTCGGTTTCATCAAACCCATCCTAATTTCGTCAAACCCATGCTAAATATGTCAAACCTCACATAAATTTTCAAACCTCACATAAATTTTTGTTCGGTTTCATCAAACCCATCCTAATTTCTTCAAACCCATGCTAAATTGCTCAAACCTCACATAAATTTTCAAACCACATAAATTTTCGTTCGGTTTCATCAAACCCATCCTAATTTCTTCAAACCCATGCTAATTTGCTCAAACCTCAGATAAATTTTCAAACCTCATAAATTTTCGTTCGGATTCATCAAACCCATCCTAATTTCATCAAACCCATCCTAATTTCTTCAAACCCATGCTAAATTGCTCAAACCTCAGGTAAATTTTCAAACCACATAAATTTTCGTTCGGTTTCATCAAACCCATCCTAATTTCGTCAAACCCATGCTAAATATGTCAAACCTCACATAAATTTTCAAACCACATAAATTTTCGTTCGGTTTCATCAAACCCATCCTAATTTCGTCAAACCCATGCTAAATATGTCAAACCTCACATAAATTTTCAAACCACATAAATTTTCGTTCGGTTTCATCAAACCCATCCTAATTTCTTCAAACCCATGCTAATTTGCTCAAACCTCAGATAAATTTTCAAACCTCATAAATTTTCGTTCGGATTCATCAAACCCATCCTAATTTCGTCAAACCCATGCTAATTTTGTCAAACCTCACATAAATTTTCGTTCGGTTTCATCAAACCCATCCTAATTTCTTCAAACCCGTGCTAAATTGCTCAAACCTCACATAAATTTTCAAACCACATAAATTTTCGTTCGGTTTCATCAAACCCATCCTAATTTCATCAAACCCATCCTAATTTCTTCAAACCCATGCTAAATTGCTCAAACCTCAGGTAAATTTTCAAACCACATAAATTTTCGTTCGGTTTCATCAAACCCATCCTAATTTCGTCAAACCCATGCTAAATATGTCAAACCTCACATAAATTTTCAAACCTCACATAAATTTTCGTTCGGTTTCATCAAACCCATCCTAATTTCTTCAAACCCATGCTAAATTGCTCAAACCTCACATAAATTTTCAAACCACATAAATTTTCGTTCGGTTTCATCAAACCCATCCTAATTTCATCAAACCCATCCTAATTTCTTCAAACCCATGCTAAATTGCTCAAACCTCAGGTAAATTTTCAAACCACATAAATTTTCGTTCGGTTTCATCAAACCCATCCTAATTTCGTCAAACCCATGCTAAATATGTCAAACCTCACATAAATTTTCAAACCTCACATAAATTTTCGTTCGGTTTCATCAAACCCATCCTAATTTCTTCAAACCCATGCTAATTTGCTCAAACCTCAGATAAATTTTCAAACCTCATAAATTTTCGTTCGGATTCATGAAACCCATCCTAATTTCATCAAACCCATCCTAATTTCTTCAAACCCATGCTAAATTGCTCAAACCTCAGGTAAATTTTCAAACCACATAAATTTTCGTTCGGTTTCATCAAACCCATCCTAATTTCGTCAAACCCATGCTAAATATGTCAAACCTCACATAAATTTTCAAACCACATAAATTTTCGTTCGGTTTCATCAAACCCATCCTAATTTCTTCAAACCCATGCTAATTTGCTCAAACCTCAGATAAATTTTCAAACCTCATAAATTTTCTTTCGGATTCATCAAACCCATCCTAATTTCGTCAAACCCATGCTAATTTTGTCAAACCTCACATAAATTTTCAAACCTCACATAAATTTTCGTTCGGTTTCATCAAACCCATCCTAATTTCTTCAAACCCATGCTAAATTGCTCAAACCTCACATAAATTTTCAAACCACATAAATTTTCGTTCGGTTTCATCAAACCCATCCTAATTTCATCAAACCCATCCTAATTTCTTCAAACCCATGCTAAATTGCTCAAACCTCAGGTAAATTTTCAAACCACATAAATTTTCGTTCGGTTTCATCAAACCCATCCTAATTTCGTCAAACCCATGCTAAATATGTCAAACCTCACATAAATTTTCAAACCTCACATAAATTTTCGTTCGGTTTCATCAAACCCATCCTAATTTCTTCAAACCCATGCTAAATTGCTCAAACCTCACATAAATTTTCAAACCACATAAATTTTCGTTCGGTTTCATCAAACCCATCCTAATTTCTTCAAACCCATGCTAATTTGCTCAAACCTCAGATAAATTTTCAAACCTCATAAATTTTCGTTCGGATTCATCAAACCCATCCTAATTTCATCAAACCCATCCTAATTTCTTCAAACCCATGCTAATTTGCTCAAACCTCAGATAAATTTTCAAACCTCATAAATTTTCGTTCGGATTCATCAAACCCATCCTAATTTCGTCAAACCCATGCTAATTTTGTCAAACCTCACATAAATTTTCAAACCTCACATAAATTTTCGTTCGGTTTCATCAAACCCATCCTAATTTCTTCAAACCCATGCTAAATTGCTCAAACCTCAGATAAATTTTCAAACCACATAAATTTTCGCTCGGTTTCATCAAACCCATCCTAATTTCATCAAACCCATCCTAATTTCTTCAAACCCATGCTAAATTGCTCAAACCTCAGGTAAATTTTCAAACCACATAAATTTTCGTTCGGTTTCATCAAACCCATCCTAATTTCGTCAAACCCATGCTAAATATGTCAAACCTCACATAAATTTTCAAACCTCACATAAATTTTCGTTCGGTTTCATCAAACCCATCCTAATTTCTTCAAACCCATGCTAAATTGCTCAAACCTCACATAAATTTTCAAACCACATAAATTTTCGTTCGGTGTCATCAAACCCATCCTAATTTCTTCAAACCCATGCTAATTTGCTCAAACCTCAGATAAATTTTCAAACCTCATAAATTTTCGTTCGGATTCATCAAACCCATCCTAATTTCATCAAACCCATCCTAATTTCTTCAAACCCATGCTAAATTGCTCAAACCTCAGGTAAATTTTCAAACCACATAAATTTTCGTTCGGTTTCATCAAACCCATCCTAATTTCGTCAAACCCATGCTAAATATGTCAAACCTCACATAAATTTTCAAACCACATAAATTTTCGTTCGGTTTCATCAAACCCATCCTAATTACTTCAAACCCATGCTAATTTGCTCAAACCTCAGATAAATTTTCAAACCTCATAAATTTTCGTTCGGATTCATCAAACCCATCCTAATTTCGTCAAACCCATGCTAATTTTGTCAAACCTCACATAAATTTTCAAACCTCACATAAATTTTCGTTCGGTTTCATCAAACCCATCCTAATTTCTTCAAACCCATGCTAATTTGCTCAAACCTCAGATAAATTTTCAAACCTCATAAATTTTCGTTCGGATTCATCAAACCCATCCTAATTTCATCAAACCCATCCTAATTTCTTCAAACCCATGCTAAATTGCTCAAACCTCACATAAATTTTCAAACCACATAAATTTTCGTTCGGTTTCATCAAACCCATCCTAATTTCATCAAACCCATCCTAATTTCTTCAAACCCATGCTAAATTGCTCAAACCTCAGGTAAATTTTCAAACCACATAAATTTTCGTTCGGTTTCATCAAACCCATCCTAATTTCGTCAAACCCATGCTAAATATGTCAAACCTCACATAAATTTTCGTTCGGTTTCATCAAACCCATCCTAATTTCTTCAAACCCATGCTAAATTGCTCAAACCTCACATAAATTTTCAAACCACATAAATTTTCGTTCGGTTTCATCAAACCCATCCTAATTTCATCAAACCCATCCTAATTTCTTCAAACCCATGCTAAATTGCTCAAACCCCAGGTAAATTTTCAAACCACATAAATTTTCGTTCGGTTTCATCAAACCCATCCTAATTTCGTCAAACCCATGCTAAATATGTCAAACCTCACATAAATTTTCAAACCTCACATAAATTTTCGTTCGGTTTCATCAAACCCATCCTAATTTCTTCAAACCCATGCTAAATTGCTCAAACCTCACATAAATTTTCAAACCACATAAATTTTCGTTCGGTTTCATCAAACCCATCCTAATTTCTTCAAACCCATGCTAATTTGCTCAAACCTCAGATAAATTTTCAAACCTCATAAATTTTCGTTCGGATTCATCAAACCCATCCTAATTTCATCAAACCCATCCTAATTTCTTCAAACCCATGCTAAATTGCTCAAACCTCACATAAATTTTCAAACCACATAAATTTTCGTTCGGTTTCATCAAACCCATCCTAATTTCATCAAACCCATCCTAATTTCTTCAAACCCATGCTAAATTGCTCAAACCTCAGGTAAATTTTCAAACCACATAAATTTTCGTTCGGTTTCATCAAACCCATCCTAATTTCGTCAAACCCATGCTAAATATGTCAAACCTCACATAAATTTTCAAACCACATAAATTTTCGTTCGGTTTCATCAAACCCATCCTAATTTCTTCAAACCCATGCTAATTTGCTCAAACCTCAGATAAATTTTCAAACCTCATAAATTTTCGTTCGGATTCATCAAACCCATCCTAATTTCGTCAAACCCATGCTAATTTTGTCAAACCTCACATAAATTTTCAAACCTCACATAAATTTTCGTTCGGTTTCATCAAACCCATCCTAATTTCTTCGAACCCATGCTAATTTGCTCAAACCTCAGATAAATTTTCAAACCTCATAAATTTTCGTTCGGATTCATCAAACCCATCCTAATTTCATCAAACCCATCCTAATTTCTTCAAACCCATGCTAAATTGCTCAAACCTCACATAAATTTTCAAACCACATAAATTTTCGTTCGGTTTCATCAAACCCATCCTAATTTCATCAAACCCATCCTAATTTCTTCAAACCCATGCTAAATTGCTCAAACCTCAGGTAAATTTTCAAACCACATAAATTTTCGTTCGGTTTCATCAAACCCATCCTAATTTCGTCAAACCCATGCTAAATATGTCAAACCTCACATAAATTTTCGTTCGGTTTCATCAAACCCATCCTAATTTCTTCAAACCCATGCTAAATTGCTCAAACCTCACATAAATTTTCAAACCACATAAATTTTCGTTCGGTTTCATCAAACCCATCCTAATTTCATCAAACCCATCCTAATTTCTTCAAACCCATGCTAAATTGCTCAAACCTCAGGTAAATTTTCAAACCACATAAATTTTCGTTCGGTTTCATCAAACCCATCCTAATTTCGTCAAACCCATGCTAAATATGTCAAACCTCACATAAATTTTCAAACCTCACATAAATTTTCGTTCGGTTTCATCAAACCCATCCTAATTTCTTCAAACCCATGCTAAATTGCTCAAACCTCAGGTAAATTTTCAAACCACATAAATTTTCGTTCGGTTTCATCAAACCCATCCTAATTTCGTCAAACCCATGCTAAATATGTCAAACCTCACATAAATTTTCAAACCACATAAATTTTCGTTCGGTTTCATCAAACCCATCCTAATTTCTTCAAACCCATGCTAATTTGCTCAAACCTCAGATAAATTTTCAAACCTCATAAGTTTTCGTTCGGATTCATCAAACCCATCCTAATTTCGTCAAACCCATGCTAATTTTGTCAAACCTCACATAAATTTTCAAACCTCACATAAATTTTCGTTCGGTTTCATCAAACCCATCCTAATTTCTTCAAACCCATGCTAAATTGCTCAAACCTCACATAAATTTTCAAACCACATAAATTTTCGTTCGGTTTCATCAAACCCATCCTAATTTCATCAAACCCATCCTAATTTCTTCAAACCCATGCTAAATTGCTCAAACCTCAGGTAAATTTTCAAACCACATAAATTTTCGTTCGGTTTCATCAAACCCATCCTAATTTCGTCAAACCCATGCTAAATATGTCAAACCTCACATAAATTTTCAAACCTCACATAAATTTTCGTTCGGTTTCATCAAACCCATCCTAATTTCTTCAAACCCATGCTAAATTGCTCAAACCTCACATAAATTTTCAAACCACATAAATTTTCGTTCGGTTTCATCAAACCCATCCTAATTTCTTCAAACCCATGCTAATTTGCTCAAACCTCAGATAAATTTTCAAACCTCATAAATTTTCGTTCGGATTCATCAAACCCATCCTAATTTTATCAAACCCATCCTAATTTCTTCAAACCCATGCTAAATTGCTCAAACCTCAGGTAAATTTTCAAACCACATAAATTTTCGTTCGGTTTCATCAAACCCATCCTAATTTCGTCAAACCCATGCTAAATATGTCAAACCTCACATAAATTTTCAAACCACATAAATTTTCGTTCGGTTTCATCAAACCCATCCTAATTTCTTCAAACCCATGCTAATTTGCTCAAACCTCAGATAAATTTTCAAACCTCATAAATTTTCGTTCGGATTCATCAAACCCATCCTAATTTCGTCAAACCCATGCTAATTTTGTCAAACCTCACATAAATTTTCAAACCTCACATAAATTTTCGTTCGGTTTCATCAAACCCATCCTAATTTCTTCAAACCCATGCTAAATTGCTCAAACCTCACATAAATTTTCAAACCACATAAATTTTCGTTCGGTTTCATCAAACCCATCCTAATTTCATCAAACCCATCCTAATTTCTTCAAACCCATGCTAAATTGCTCAAACCTCAGGTAAATTTTCAAACCACATAAATTTTCGTTCGGTTTCATCAAACCCATCCTAATTTCGTCAAACCCATGCTAAATATGTCAAACCTCACATAAATTTTCAAACCTCACATAAATTTTCGTTCGGTTTCATCAAACCCATCCTAATTTCTTCAAACCCATGCTAAATTGCTCAAACCTCACATAAATTTTCAAACCACATAAATTTTCGTTCGGTTTCATCAAACCCATCCTAATTTCATCAAACCCATCCTAATTTCTTCAAACCCATGCTAAATTGCTCAAACCTCAGGTAAATTTTCAAACCACATAAATTTTCGTTCGGTTTCATCAAACCCATCCTAATTTCGTCAAACCCATGCTAAATATGTCAAACCTCACATAAATTTTCAAACCTCACATAAATTTTCGTTCGGTTTCATCAAACCCATCCTAATTTCTTCAAACCCATGCTAAATTGCTCAAACCTCACATAAATTTTCGTTCGGTTTCATCAAACCCATCCTAATTTCTTCAAACCCATGCTAATTTGCTCAAACCTCAGATAAATTTTCAAACCTCATAAATTTTCGTTCGGATTCATCAAACCCATCCTAATTTCATCAAACCCATCCTAATTTCTTCAAACCCATGCTAAATTGCTCAAACCTCAGGTAAATTTTCAAACCACATAAATTTTCGTTCGGTTTCATCAAACCCATCCTAATTTCGTCAAACCCATGCTAAATATGTCAAACCTCACATAAATTTTCAAACCACATAAATTTTCGTTCGGTTTCATCAAACCCATCCTAATTTCTTCAAACCCATGCTAATTTGCTCAAACCTCAGATAAATTTTCAAACCTCATAAATTTTCGTTCGGATTCATCAAACCCATCCTAATTTCGTCAAACCCATGCTAATTTTGTCAAACCTCACATAAATTTTCAAACCTCACATAAATTTTCGTTCGGTTTCATCAAACCCATCCTAATTTCTTCAAACCCATGCTAAATTGCTCAAACCTCACATAAATTTTCAAACCACATAAATTTTCGTTCGGTTTCATCAAACCCATCCTAATTTCATCAAACCCATCCTAATTTCTTCAAACCCATGCTAAATTGCTCAAACCTCAGGTAAATTTTCAAACCACATAAATTTTCGTTCGGTTTCATCAAACCCATCCTAATTTCGTCAAACCCATGCTAAATATGTCAAACCTCACATAAATTTTCAAACCTCACATAAATTTTCGTTCGGTTTCATCAAACCCATCCTAATTTCTTCAAACCCATGCTAAATTGCTCAAACCTCACATAAATTTTCAAACCACATAAATTTTCGTTCGGTTTCATCAAACCCATCCTAATATCATCAAACCCATCCTAATTTCTTCAAACCCATGCTAAATTGCTCAAACCTCAGGTAAATTTTCAAACCACATAAATTTTCGTTCGGTTTCATCAAACCCATCCTAATTTCGTCAAACCCATGCTAAATATGTCAAACCTCACATAAATTTTCAAACCTCACATAAATTTTTGTTCGGTTTCATCAAACCCATCCTAATTTCTTCAAACCCATGCTAAATTGCTCAAACCTCACATAAATTTTCAAACCACATAAATTTTCGTTCGGTTTCATCAAACCCATCCTAATTTCTTCAAACCCATGCTAATTTGCTCAAACCTCAGATACATTTTCAAACCTCATAAATTTTCGTTCGGATTCATCAAACCCATCCTAATTTCATCAAACCCATCCTAATTTCTTCAAACCCATGCTAAATTGCTCAAACCTCAGGTAAATTTTCAAACCACATAAATTTTCGTTCGGTTTCATCAAACCCATCCTAATTTCGTCAAACCCATGCTAAATATGTCAAACCTCACATAAATTTTCAAACCACATAAATTTTCGTTCGGTTTCATCAAACCCATCCTAATTTCGTCAAACCCATGCTAAATATGTCAAACCTCACATAAATTTTCAAACCACATAAATTTTCGTTCGGTTTCATCAAACCCATCCTAATTTCTTCAAACCCATGCTAATTTGCTCAAACCTCAGATAAATTTTCAAACCTCATAAATTTTCGTTCGGATTCATCAAACCCATCCTAATTTCGTCAAACCCATGCTAATTTTGTCAAACCTCACATAAATTTTCAAACCTCACATAAATTTTCGTTCGGTTTCATCAAACCCATCCTAATTTCTTCAAACCCGTGCTAAATTGCTCAAACCTCACATAAATTTTCAAACCACATAAATTTTCGTTCGGTTTCATCAAACCCATCCTAATTTCATCAAACCCATCCTAATTTCTTCAAACCCATGCTAAATTGCTCAAACCTCAGGTAAATTTTCAAACCACATAAATTTTCGTTCGGTTTCATCAAACCCATCCTAATTTCGTCAAACCCATGCTAAATATGTCAAACCTCACATAAATTTTCAAACCTCACATAAATTTTCGTTCGGTTTCATCAAACCCATCCTAATTTCTTCAAACCCATGCTAAATTGCTCAAACCTCACATAAATTTTCAAACCACATAAATTTTCGTTCGGTTTCATCAAACCCATCCTAATTTCATCAAACCCATCCTAATTTCTTCAAACCCATGCTAAATTGCTCATACCTCAGGTAAATTTTCAAACCACATAAATTTTCGTTCGGTTTCATCAAACCCATCCTAATTTCGTCAAACCCATGCTAAATATGTCAAACCTCACATAAATTTTCAAACCTCACATAAATTTTCGTTCGGTTTCATCAAACCCATCCTAATTTCTTCAAACCCATGCTAATTTGCTCAAACCTCAGATAAATTTTCAAACCTCATAAATTTTCGTTCGGATTCATGAAACCCATCCTAATTTCATCAAACCCATCCTAATTTCTTCAAACCCATGCTAAATTGCTCAAACCTCAGGTAAATTTTCAAACCACATAAATTTTCGTTCGGTTTCATCAAACCCATCCTAATTTCGTCAAACCCATGCTAAATATGTCAAACCTCACATAAATTTTCAAACCACATAAATTTTCGTTCGGTTTCATCAAACCCATCCTAATTTCTTCAAACCCATGCTAATTTGCTCAAACCTCAGATAAATTTTCAAACCTCATAAATTTTCTTTCGGATTCATCAAACCCATCCTAATTTCGTCAAACCCATGCTAATTTTGTCAAACCTCACATAAATTTTCAAACCTCACATAAATTTTCGTTCGGTTTCATCAAACCCATCCTAATTTCTTCAAACCCATGCTAAATTGCTCAAACCTCACATAAATTTTCAAACCACATAAATTTTCGTTCGGTTTCATCAAACCCATCCTAATTTCATCAAACCCATCCTAATTTCTTCAAACCCATGCTAAATTGCTCAAACCTCAGGTAAATTTTCAAACCACATAAATTTTCGTTCGGTTTCATCAAACCCATCCTAATTTCGTCAAACCCATGCTAAATATGTCAAACCTCACATAAATTTTCAAACCTCACATAAATTTTCGTTCGGTTTCATCAAACCCATCCTAATTTCTTCAAACCCATGCTAAATTGCTCAAACCTCACATAAATTTTCAAACCACATAAATTTTCGTTCGGTTTCATCAAACCCATCCTAATTTCTTCAAACCCATGCTAATTTGCTCAAACCTCAGATAAATTTTCAAACCTCATAAATTTTCGTTCGGATTCATCAAACCCATCCTAATTTCATCAAACCCATCCTAATTTCTTCAAACCCATGCTAATTTGCTCAAACCTCAGATAAATTTTCAAACCTCATAAATTTTCGTTCGGATTCATCAAACCCATCCTAATTTCGTCAAACCCATGCTAATTTTGTCAAACCTCACATAAATTTTCAAACCTCACATAAATTTTCGTTCGGTTTCATCAAACCCATCCTAATTTCTTCAAACCCATGCTAAATTGCTCAAACCTCAGATAAATTTTCAAACCACATAAATTTTCGCTCGGTTTCATCAAACCCATCCTAATTTCATCAAACCCATCCTAATTTCTTCAAACCCATGCTAAATTGCTCAAACCTCAGGTAAATTTTCAAACCACATAAATTTTCGTTCGGTTTCATCAAACCCATCCTAATTTCGTCAAACCCATGCTAAATATGTCAAACCTCACATAAATTTTCAAACCTCACATAAATTTTCGTTCGGTTTCATCAAACCCATCCTAATTTCTTCAAACCCATGCTAAATTGCTCAAACCTCACATAAATTTTCAAACCACATAAATTTTCGTTCGGTTTCATCAAACCCATCCTAATTTCTTCAAACCCATGCTAATTTGCTCAAACCTCAGATAAATTTTCAAACCTCATAAATTTTCGTTCGGATTCATCAAACCCATCCTAATTTCATCAAACCCATCCTAATTTCTTCAAACCCATGCTAAATTGCTCAAACCTCAGGTAAATTTTCAAACCACATAAATTTTCGTTCGGTTTCATCAAACCCATCCTAATTTCGTCAAACCCATGCTAAATATGTCAAACCTCACATAAATTTTCAAACCACATAAATTTTCGTTCGGTTTCATCAAACCCATCCTAATTACTTCAAACCCATGCTAATTTGCTCAAACCTCAGATAAATTTTCAAACCTCATAAATTTTCGTTCGGATTCATCAAACCCATCCTAATTTCGTCAAACCCATGCTAATTTTGTCAAACCTCACATAAATTTTCAAACCTCACATAAATTTTCGTTCGGTTTCATCAAACCCATCCTAATTTCTTCAAACCCATGCTAATTTGCTCAAACCTCAGATAAATTTTCAAACCTCATAAATTTTCGTTCGGATTCATCAAACCCATCCTAATTTCATCAAACCCATCCTAATTTCTTCAAACCCATGCTAAATTGCTCAAACCTCACATAAATTTTCAAACCACATAAATTTTCGTTCGGTTTCATCAAACCCATCCTAATTTCATCAAACCCATCCTAATTTCTTCAAACCCATGCTAAATTGCTCAAACCTCAGGTAAATTTTCAAACCACATAAATTTTCGTTCGGTTTCATCAAACCCATCCTAATTTCGTCAAACCCATGCTAAATATGTCAAACCTCACATAAATTTTCGTTCGGTTTCATCAAACCCATCCTAATTTCTTCAAACCCATGCTAAATTGCTCAAACCTCACATAAATTTTCAAACCACATAAATTTTCGTTCGGTTTCATCAAACCCATCCTAATTTCATCAAACCCATCCTAATTTCTTCAAACCCATGCTAAATTGCTCAAACCTCAGGTAAATTTTCAAACCACATAAATTTTCGTTCGGTTTCATCAAACCCATCCTAATTTCGTCAAACCCATGCTAAATATGTCAAACCTCACATAAATTTTCAAACCTCACATAAATTTTCGTTCGGTTTCATCAAACCCATCCTAATTTCTTCAAACCCATGCTAAATTGCTCAAACCTCACATAAATTTTCAAACCACATAAATTTTCGTTCGGTTTCATCAAACCCATCCTAATTTCTTCAAACCCATGCTAATTTGCTCAAACCTCAGATAAATTTTCAAACCTCATAAATTTTCGTTCGGATTCATCAAACCCATCCTAATTTCATCAAACCCATCCTAATTTCTTCAAACCCATGCTAAATTGCTCAAACCTCACATAAATTTTCAAACCACATAAATTTTCGTTCGGTTTCATCAAACCCATCCTAATTTCATCAAACCCATCCTAATTTCTTCAAACCCATGCTAAATTGCTCAAACCTCAGGTAAATTTTCAAACCACATAAATTTTCGTTCGGTTTCATCAAACCCATCCTAATTTCGTCAAACCCATGCTAAATATGTCAAACCTCACATAAATTTTCAAACCTCACATAAATTTTCGTTCGGTTTCATCAAACCCATCCTAATTTCTTCAAACCCATGCTAATTTGCTCAAACCTCAGATAAATTTTCAAACCTCATAAATTTTCGTTCGGATTCATCAAACCCATCCTAATTTCATCAAACCCATCCTAATTTCTTCAAACCCATGCTAAATTGCTCAAACCTCAGGTAAATTTTCAAACCACATAAATTTTCGTTCGGTTTCATCAAACCCATCCTAATTTCGTCAAACCCATGCTAAATATGTCAAACCTCACATAAATTTTCAAACCACATAAATTTTCGTTCGGTTTCATCAAACCCATCCTAATTTCTTCAAACCCATGCTAATTTGCTCAAACCTCAGATAAATTTTCAAACCTCATAAATTTTCGTTCGGATTCATCAAACCCATCCTAATTTCGTCAAACCCATGCTAATTTTGTCAAACCTCACATAAATTTTCAAACCTCACATAAATTTTCGTTCGGTTTCATCAAACCCATCCTAATTTCTTCAAACCCATGCTAAATTGCTCAAACCTCACATAAATTTTCAAACCACATAAATTTTCGTTCGGTTTCATCAAACCCATCCTAATTTCATCAAACCCATCCTAATTTCTTCAAACCCATGCTAAATTGCTCAAACCTCAGGTAAATTTTCAAACCACATAAATTTTCGTTCGGTTTCATCAAACCCATCCTAATTTCGTCAAACCCATGCTAAATATGTCAAACCTCACATAAATTTTCAAACCTCACATAAATTTTCGTTCGGTTTCATCAAACCCATCCTAATTTCTTCAAACCCATGCTAAATTGCTCAAACCTCACATAAATTTTCAAACCACATAAATTTTCGTTTGGTTTCATCAAACCCATCCTAATTTCTTCAAACCCATGCTAATTTGCTCAAACCTCAGATAAATTTTCAAACCTCATAAAATTTCGTTCGGATTCATCAAACCCATCCTAATTTCATCAAACCCATCCTAATTTCTTCAAACCCATGCTAAATTGCTCAAACCTCAGGTAAATTTTCAAACCACATAAATTTTCGTTCGGTTTCATCAAACCCATCCTAATTTCGTCAAACCCATGCTAAATATGTCAAACCTCATATAAATTTTCAAACCACATAAATTTTCGTTCGGTTTCATCAAACCCATCCTAATTTCTTCAAACCCATGCTAATTTGCTCAAACCTCAGATAAATTTTCAAACCTCATAAATTTTCGTTCGGATTCATCAAACCCATCCTAATTTCGTCAAACCCATGCTAATTTTGTCAAACCTCACATAAATTTTCAAACCTCACATAAATTTTCGTTCGGTTTCATCAAACCCATCCTAATTTCTTCAAACCCATGCTAAATTGCTCAAACCTCACATAAATTTTCAAACCACATAAATTTTCGTTCGGTTTCATCAAACCCATCCTAATTTCATCAAACCCATCCTAATTTCTTCAAACCCATGCTAAATTGCTCAAACCTCAGGTAAATTTTCAAACCACATAAATTTTCGTTCGGTTTCATCAAACCCATCCTAATTTCGTCAAACCCATGCTAAATATGTCAAACCTCACATAAATTTTCAAACCTCACATAAATTTTCGTTCGGTTTCATCAAACCCATCCTACTTTCTTCAAACCCATGCTAAATTGCTCAAACCTCACATAAATTTTCAAACCACATAAATTTTCGTTCGGTTTCATCAAACCCATCCTAATTTCTTCAAACCCATGCTAATTTGCTCAAACCTCAGATAAATTTTCAAACCTCATAAATTTTCGTTCGGATTCATCAAACCCATCCTAATTTCATCAAACCCATCCTAATTTCTTCAAACCCATGCTAAATTGCTCAAACCTCACATAAATTTTCAAACCACATAAATTTTCGTTCGGTTTCATCAAACCCATCCTAATTTCATCAAACCCATCCTAATTTCTTCAAACCCATGCTAAATTGCTCAAACCTCAGGTAAATTTTCAAACCACATAAATTTTCGTTCGGTTTCATCAAACCCATCCTAATTTCGTCAAACCCATGCTAAATATGTCAAACCTCACATAAATTTTCGTTCGGTTTCATCAAACCCATCCTAATTTCTTCAAACCCATGCTAAATTGCTCAAACCTCACATAAATTTTCAAACCACATAAATTTTCGTTCGGTTTCATCAAACCCATCCTAATTTCATCAAACCCATCCTAATTTCTTCAAACCCATGCTAAATTGCTCAAACCTCAGGTAAATTTTCAAACCACATAAATTTTCGTTCGGTTTCATCAAACCCATCCTAATTTCGTCAAACCCATGCTAAATATGTCAAACCTCACATAAATTTTCAAACCTCACATAAATTTTCGTTCGGTTTCATCAAACCCATCCTAATTTCTTCAAACCCATGCTAAATTGCTCAAACCTCACATAAATTTTCAAACCACATAAATTTTCGTTCGGTTTCATCAAACCCATCCTAATTTCTTCAAACCCATGCTAATTTGCTCAAACCTCAGATAAATTTTCAAACCTCATAAATTTTCGTTCGGATTCATCAAACCCATCCTAATTTCATCAAACCCATCCTAATTTCTTCAAACCCATGCTAAATTGCTCAAACCTCACATAAATTTTCAAACCACATAAATTTTCGTTCGGTTTCATCAAACCCATCCTAATTTCATCAAACCCATCCTAATTTCTTCAAACCCATGCTAAATTGCTCAAACCTCAGGTAAATTTTCAAACCACATAAATTTTCGTTCGGTTTCATCAAACCCATCCTAATTTCGTCAAACCCATGCTAAATATGTCAAACCTCACATAAATTTTCAAACCTCACATAAATTTTCGTTCGGTTTCATCAAACCCATCCTAATTTCTTCAAACCCATGCTAAATTGCTCAAACCTCACATAAATTTTCAAACCACATAAATTTTCGTTCGGTTTCATCAAACCCATCCTAATTTCTTCAAACCCATGCTAATTTGCTCAAACCTCAGATAAATTTTCAAACCTCATAAATTTTCGTTCGGATTCATCAAACCCATCCTAATTTCATCAAACCCATCCTAATTTCTTCAAACCCATGCTAAATTGCTCAAACCTCAGGTAAATTTTCAAACCACATAAATTTTCGTTCGGTTTCATCAAACCCATCCTAATTTCGTCAAACCCATGCTAAATATGTCAAACCTCACATAAATTTTCAAACCACATAAATTTTCGTTCGGTTTCATCAAACCCATCCTAATTTCGTCAAACCCATGCTAAATATGTCAAACCTCACATAAATTTTCAAACCACATAAATTTTCGTTCGGTTTCATCAAACCCATCCTAATTTCTTCAAACCCATGCTAATTTGCTCAAACCTCAGATACATTTTCAAACCTCATAAATTTTCGTTCGGATTCATCAAACCCATCCTAATTTCGTCAAACCCATGCTAATTTTGTCAAACCTCACATAAATTTTCAAACCTCACATAAATTTTCGTTCGGTTTCATCAAACCCATCCTAATTTCTTCAAACCCATGCTAAATTGCTCAAACCTCACATAAATTTTCAAACCACATAAATTTTCGTTCGGTTTCATCAAACCCATCCTAATTTCATCAAACCCATCCTAATTTCTTCAAACCCATGCTAAATTGCTCAAACCTCAGGTAAATTTTCAAACCACATAAATTTTCGTTCGGTTTCATCAAACCCATCCTAATTTCGTCAAACCCATGCTAAATATGTCAAACCTCACATAAATTTTCAAACCTCACATAAATTTTCGTTCGGTTTCATCAAACCCATCCTAATTTCTTCAAACCCATGCTAAATTGCTCAAACCTCACATAAATTTTCAAACCACATAAATTTTCGTTCGGTTTCATCAAACCCATCCTAATTTCTTCAAACCCATGCTAATTTGCTCAAACCTCAGATAAATTTTCAAACCTCATAAATTTTCGTTCGGATTCATCAAACCCATCCTAATTTCATCAAACCCATCCTAATTTCTTCAAACCCATGCTAAATTGCTCAAACCTCAGGTAAATTTTCAAACTACATAAATTTTCGTTCGGTTTCATCAAACCCATCCTAATTTCGTCAAACCCATGCTAAATATGTCAAACCTCACATAAATTTTCAAACCACATAAATTTTCGTTCGGTTTCATCAAACCCATCCTAATTTCTTCAAACCCATGCTAATTTGCTCAAACCTCAGATAAATTTTCAAACCTCATAAATTTTCGTTCGGATTCATCAAACCCATCCTAATTTCGTCAAACCCATGCTAATTTTGTCAAACCTCACATAAATTTTCAAACCTCACATAAATTTTCGTTCGGTTTCATCAAACCCATCCTAATTTCTTCAAACCCATGCTAAATTGCTCAAACCTCACATAAATTTTCAAACCACATAAATTTTCGTTCGGTTTCATCAAACCCATCCTAATTTCATCAAACCCATCCTAATTTCTTCAAACCCATGCTAAATTGCTCAAACCTCAGGTAAATTTTCAAACCACATAAATTTTCGTTCGGTTTCATCAAACCCATCCTAATTTCGTCAAACCCATGCTAAATATGTCAAACCTCACATAAATTTTCAAACCTCACATAAATTTTGGTTCGGTTTCATCAAACCCATCCTAATTTCTTCAAACCCATGCTAAATTGCTCAAACCTCACATAAATTTTCAAACCACATAAATTTTCGTTCGGTTTCATCAAACCCATCCTAATTTCTTCAAACCCATGCTAATTTGCTCAAACCTCAGATAAATTTTCAAACCTCATAAATTTTCGTTCGGATTCATCAAACCCATCCTAATTTCATCAAACCCATCCTAATTTCTTCAAACCCATGCTAAATTGCTCAAACCTCAGGTAAATTTTCAAACCACATAAATTTTCGTTCGGTTTCATCAAACCCATCCTAATTTCGTCAAACCCATGCTAAATATGTCAAACCTCACATAAATTTTCGTTCGGTTTCATCAAACCCATCCTAATTTCTTCAAACCCATGCTAAATTGCTCAAACCTCACATAAATTTTCAAACCACATAAATTTTCGTTCGGTTTCATCAAACCCATCCTAATTTCATCAAACCCATCCTAATTTCTTCAAACCCATGCTAAATTGCTCAAACCTCAGGTAAATTTTCAAACCACATAAATTTTCGTTCGGTTTCATCAAACCCATCCTAATTTCGTCAAACCCATGCTAAATATGTCAAACCTCACATAAATTTTCAAACCTCACATAAATTTTCGTTCGGTTTCATCAAACCCATCCTAATTTCTTCAAACCCATGCTAAATTGCTCAAACCTCACATAAATTTTCAAACCACATAAATTTTCGTTCGGTTTCATCAAACCCATCCTAATTTCTTCAAACCCATGCTAATTTGCTCAAACCTCAGATAAATTTTCAAACCTCATAAATTTTCGTTCGGATTCATCAAACCCATCCTAATTTCATCAAACCCATCCTAATTTCTTCAAACCCATGCTAAATTGCTCAAACCTCACATAAATTTTCAAACCACATAAATTTTCGTTCGGTTTCATCAAACCCATCCTAATTTCATCAAACCCATCCTAATTTCTTCAAACCCATGCTAAATTGCTCAAACCTCAGGTAAATTTTCAAACCACATAAATTTTCGTTCGGTTTCATCAAACCCATCCTAATTTCGTCAAACCCATGCTAAATATGTCAAACCTCACATAAATTTTCGTTCGGTTTCATCAAACCCATCCTAATTTCTTCAAACCCATGCTAAATTGCTCAAACCTCACATAAATTTTCAAACCACATAAATTTTCGTTCGGTTTCATCAAACCCATCCTAATTTCATCAAACCCATCCTAATTTCTTCAAACCCATTCTAAATTGCTCAAACCTCAGGTAAATTTTCAAACCACATAAATTTTCGTTCGGTTTCATCAAACCCATCCTAATTTCGTCAAACCCATGCTAAATATGTCAAACCTCACATAAATTTTCAAACCTCACATAAATTTTCGTTCGGTTTCATCAAACCCATCCTAATTTCTTCAAACCCATGCTAAATTGCTCAAACCTCACATAAATTTTCAAACCACATAAATTTTCGTTCGGTTTCATCAAACCCATCCTAATTTCTTCAAACCCATGCTAATTTGCTCAAACCTCAGATAAATTTTCAAACCTCATAAATTTTCGTTCGGATTCATCAAACCCATCCTAATTTCATCAAACCCATCCTAATTTCTTCAAACCCATGCTAAATTGCTCAAACCTCAGGTAAATTTTCAAACCACATAAATTTTCGTTCGGTTTCATCAAACCCATCCTAATTTCGTCAAACCCATGCTAAATATGTCAAACCTCACATAAATTTTCAAACCACATAAATTTTCGTTCGGTTTCATCAAACCCATCCTAATTTCTTCAAACCCATGCTAATTTGCTCAAACCTCAGATAAATTTTCAAACCTCATAAATTTTCGTTCGGATTCATCAAACCCATCCTAATTTCGTCAAACCCATGCTAATTTTGTCAAACCTCACATAAATTTTCAAACCTCACATAAATTTTCGTTCGGTTTCATCAAACCCATCCTAATTTCTTCAAACCCATGCTAAATTGCTCAAACCTCACATAAATTTTCAAACCACATAAATTTTCGTTCGGTTTCATCAAACCCATCCTAATTTCATCAAACCCATCCTAATTTCTTCAAACCCATGCTAAATTGCTCAAACCTCAGGTAAATTTTCAAACCACATAAATTTTCGTTCGGTTTCATCAAACCCATCCTAATTTCGTCAAACCCATGCTAAATATGTCAAACCTCACATAAATTTTCAAACCTCACATAAATTTTGGTTCGGTTTCATCAAACCCATCCTAATTTCTTCAAACCCATGCTAAATTGCTCAAACCTCACATAAATTTTCAAACCTCACATAAATTTTCGTTCGGTTTCATCAAACCCATCCTAATTTCTTCAAACCCATGCTAATTTGCTCAAACCTCAGATAAATTTTCAAACCTCATAAATTTTCGTTCGGATTCATCAAACCCATCCTAATTTCATCAAACCCATCCTAATTTCTTCAAACCCATGCTAAATTGCTCAAACCTCACATAAATTTTCAAACCACATAAATTTTCGTTCGGTTTCATCAAACCCATCCTAATTTCATCAAACCCATCCTAATTTCTTCAAACCCATGCTAAATTGCTCAAACCTCAGGTAAATTTTCAAACCACATAAATTTTCGTTCGGTTTCATCAAACCCATCCTAATTTCGTCAAACCCATGCTAAATATGTCAAACCTCACATAAATTTTCAAACCTCACATAAATTTTCGTTCGGTTTCATTAAACCCATCCTAATTTCTTCAAACCCATGCTAAATTGCTCAAACCTCACATAAATTTTCAAACCACATAAATTTTCGTTCGGTTTCATCAAACCCATCCTAATTTCTTCAAACCCATGCTAATTTGCTCAAACCTCAGATAAATTTTCAAACCTCATAAATTTTCGTTCGGATTCATCAAACCCATCCTAATTTCATCAAACCCATCCTAATTTCTTCAAACCCATGCTAAATTGCTCAAACCTCAGGTAAATTTTCAAACCACATAAATTTTCGTTCGGTTTCATCAAACCCATCCTAATTTCGTCAAACCCATGCTAAATATGTCAAACCTCACATAAATTTTCAAACCACATAAATTTTCGTTCGGTTTCATCAAACCCATCCTAATTTCTTCAAACCCATGCTAATTTGCTCAAACCTCAGATAAATTTTCAAACCTCATAAATTTTCGTTCGGATTCATCAAACCCATCCTAATTTCGTCAAACCCATGCTAATTTTGTCAAACCTCACATAAATTTTCAAACCTCACATAAATTTTCGTTCGGTTTCATCAAACCCATCCTAATTTCTTCAAACCCATGCTAAATTGCTCAAACCTCACATAAATTTTCAAACCACATAAATTTTCGTTCAGTTTCATCAAACCCATCCTAATTTCATCAAACCCATCCTAATTTCTTCAAACCCATGCTAAATTGCTCAAACCTCAGGTAAATTTTCAAACCACATAAATTTTCGTTCGGTTTCATCAAACCCATCCTAATTTCGTCAAACCCATGCTAAATATGTCAAACCTCACATAAATTTTCAAACCTCACATAAATTTTCGTTCGGTTTCATCAAACCCATCCTAATTTCTTCAAACCAATGCTAAATTGCTCAAACCTCACATAAATTTTCAAACCACATAAATTTTCGTTTGGTTTCATCAAACCCATCCTAATTTCTTCAAACCCATGCTAATTTGCTCAAACCTCAAATAAATTTTCAAACCTCATAAAATTTCGTTCGGATTCATCAAACCCATCCTAATTTCATCAAACCCATCCTAATTTCTTCAAACCCATGCTAAATTGCTCAAACCTCAGGTAAATTTTCAAACCACATAAATTTTCGTTCGGTTTCATCAAACCCATCCTAATTTCGTCAAACCCATGCTAAATATGTCAAACCTCACATAAATTTTCAAACCACATAAATTTTCGTTCGGTTTCATCAAACCCATCCTAATTTCTTCAAACCCATGCTAATTTGCTCAAACCTCAGATAAATTTTCAAACCTCATAAATTTTCGTTCGGATTCATCAAACCCATCCTAATTTCGTCCAACCCATGCTAATTTTGTCAAACCTCACATAAATTTTCAAACCTCACATAAATTTTCGTTCGGTTTCATCAAACTCATCCTAATTTCTTCAAACCCATGCTAAATTGCTCAAACCTCACATAAATTTTCAAACCACATAAATTTTCGTTCGGTTTCATCAAACCCATCCTAATTTCATCAAACCCATCCTAATTTCTTCAAACCCATGCTAAATTGCTCAAACCTCAGGTAAATTTTCAAACCACATAAATTTTCGTTCGGTTTCATCAAACCCATCCTAATTTCGTCAAACCCATGCTAAATATGTCAAACCTCACATAAATTTTCAAACCTCACATAAATTTTCGTTCGGTTTCATCAAACCCATCCTAATTTCTTCAAACCCATGCTAAATTGCTCAAACCTCACATAAATTTTCAAACCACATAAATTTTCGTTCGGTTTCATCAAACCCATCCTAATTTCTTCAAACCCATGCTAATTTGCTCAAACCTCAGATAAATTTTCAAACCTCATAAATTTTCGTTCGGATTCATCAAACCCATCCTAATTTCATCAAACCCATCCTAATTTCTTCAAACCCATGCTAAATTGCTCAAACCTCACATAAATTTTCAAACCACATAAATTTTCGTTCGGTTTCATCAAACCCATCCTAATTTCATCAAACCCATCCTAATTTCTTCAAACCCATGCTAAATTGCTCAAACCTCAGGTAAATTTTCAAACCACATAAATTTTCGTTCGGTTTCATCAAACCCATCCTAATTTCGTCAAACCCATGCTAAATATGTCAAACCTCACATAAATTTTCAAACCTCACATAAATTTTCGTTCGGTTTCATCAAACCCATCCTAATTTCTTCAAAGCCATGCTAAATTGCTCAAACCTCACATACATTTTCAAACCACATAAATTTTCGTTCGGTTTCATCAAACCCATCCTAATTTCATCAAACCCATCCTAATTTCTTCAAACCCATGCTAAATTGCTCAAACCTCAGGTAAATTTTCAAACCACATAAATTTTCGTTCGGTTTCATCAAACCCATCCTAATTTCGTCAAACCCATGCTAAATATGTCAAACCTCACATAAATTTTCGTTCGGTTTCATCAAACCCATCCTAATTTCTTCAAACCCATGCTAAATTGCTCAAACCTCACATAAATTTTCAAACCACATAAATTTTCGTTCGGTTTCATCAAACCCATCCTAATTTCATCAAACCCATCCTAATTTCTTCAAACCCATGCTAAATTGCTCAAACCTCAGGTAAATTTTCAAACCACATAAATTTTCGTTCGGTTTCATCAAACCCATCCTAATTTCGTCAAACCCATGCTAAATATGTCAAACCTCACATAAATTTTCAAACCTCACATAAATTTTCGTTCGGTTTCATCAAACCCATCCTAATTTCTTCAAACCCATGCTAAATTGCTCAAACCTCCATTAATTTTCAAACCACATAAATTTTCGTTCGGTTTCATCAAACCCTTCCTAATTTCTTCAAACCCATGCTAATTTGCTCAAACCTCAGATAAATTTTCAAACCTCTTAAATTTTCGTTCGGATTCATCAAACCCATCCTAATTTCATCAAACCCATCCTAATTTCTTCAAACCCATGCTAAATTGCTCAAACCTCAGGTAAATTTTCAAACCACATAAATTTTCGTTCGGTTTCATCAAACCCATCCTAATTTCGTCAAACCCATGCTAAATATGTCAAACCTCACATAAATTTTCAAACCACATAAATTTTCGTTCGGTTTCATCAAACCCATCCTAATTTCTTCAAACCCATGCTAATTTGCTCAAACCTCAGATAAATTTTCAAACCTCATAAATTTTCGTTCGGATTCATCAAACCCATCCTAATTTCGTCAAACCCATGCTAATTTTGTCAAACCTCACATAAATTTTCAAACCTCACATAAATTTTCGTTCGGTTTCATCAAACCCATCCTAATTTCTTCAAACCCATGCTAAATTGCTCAAACCTCACATAAATTTTCAAACCACATAAATTTTCGTTCGGTTTCATCAAACCCATCCTAATTTCATCAAACCCATCCTAATTTCTTCAAACCCATGCTAAATTGCTCAAACCTCAGGTAAATTTTCAAACCACATAAATTTTCGTTCGGTTTCATCAAACCCATCCTAATTTCGTCAAACCCATGCTAAATATGTCAAACCTCACATAAATTTTCAAACCTCACATAAATTTTCGTTCGGTTTCATCAAACCCATCCTAATTTCTTCAAACCCATGCTAAATTGCTCAAACCTCACATAAATTTTCAAACCACATAAATTTTCGTTCGGTTTCATCAAACCCATCCTAATTTCTTCAAACCCATGCTAATTTGCTCAAACCTCAGATAAATTTTCAAACCTCATAAATTTTCGTTCGGATTCATCAAACCCATCCTAATTTCATCAAACCCATCCTAATTTCTTCAAACCCATGCTAAATTGCTCAAACCTCACATAAATTTTCAAACCACATAAATTTTCGCTCGGTTTCATCAAACCCATCCTAATTTCATCAAACCCATCCTAATTTCTTCAAACCCATGCTAAATTGCTCAAACCTCAGGTAAATTTTCAAACCACATAAATTTTCGTTCGGTTTCATCAAACCCATCCTAATTTCGTCAAACCCATGCTAAATATGTCAAACCTCACATAAATTTTCAAACCTCACATAAATTTTCGTTCGGTTTCATCAAACCCATCCTAATTTCTTCAAACCCATGCTAAATTGCTCAAACCTCACATAAATTTTCAAACCACATAAATTTTCGTTCGGTTTCATCAAACCCATCCTAATTTCTTCAAACCCATGCTAATTTGCTCAAACCTCAGATAAATTTTCAAACCTCATAAATTTTCGTTCGGATTCATCAAACCCATCCTAATTTCATCAAACCCATCCTAATTTCTTCAAACCCATGCTAAATTGCTCAAACCTCAGGTAAATTTTCAAACCACATAAATTTTCGTTCGGTTTCATCAAACCCATCCTAATTTCGTCAAACCCATGCTAAATATGTCAAACCTCACATAAATTTTCAAACCACATAAATTTTCGTTCGGTTTCATCAAACCCATCCTAATTACTTCAAACCCATGCTAATTTGCTCAAACCTCAGATAAATTTTCAAACCTCATAAATTTTCGTTCGGATTCATCAAACCCATCCTAATTTCGTCAAACCCATGCTAATTTTGTCAAACCTCACATAAATTTTCAAACCTCACATAAATTTTCGTTCGGTTTCATCAAACCCATCCTAATTTCTTCAAACCCATGCTAATTTGCTCAAACCTCAGATAAATTTTCAAACCTCATAAATTTTCGTTCGGATTCATCAAACCCATCCTAATTTCATCAAACCCATCCTAATTTCTTCAAACCCATGCTAAATTGCTCAAACCTCACATAAATTTTCAAACCACATAAATTTTCGTTCGGTTTCATCAAACCCATCCTAATTTCATCAAACCCATCCTAATTTCTTCAAACCCATGCTAAATTGCTCAAACCTCAGGTAAATTTTCAAACCACATAAATTTTCGTTCGGTTTCATCAAACCCATCCTAATTTCGTCAAACCCATGCTAAATATGTCAAACCTCACATAAATTTTCGTTCGGTTTCATCAAACCCATCCTAATTTCTTCAAACCCATGCTAAATTGCTCAAACCTCACATAAATTTTCAAACCACATAAATTTTCGTTCGGTTTCATCAAACCCATCCTAATTTCATCAAACCCATCCTAATTTCTTCAAACCCATGCTAAATTGCTCAAACCTCAGGTAAATTTTCAAACCACATAAATTTTCGTTCGGTTTCATCAAACCCATCCTAATTTCGTCAAACCCATGCTAAATATGTCAAACCTCACATAAATTTTCAAACCTCACATAAATTTTCGTTCGGTTTCATCAAACCCATCCTAATTTCTTCAAACCCATGCTAAATTGCTCAAACCTCACATAAATTTTCAAACCACATAAATTTTCGTTCGGTTTCATCAAACCCTTCCTAATTTCTTCAAACCCATGCTAATTTGCTCAAACCTCAGATAAATTTTCAAACCTCATAAATTTTCGTTCGGATTCATCAAACCCATCCTAATTTCATCAAACCCATCCTAATTTCTTCAAACCCATGCTAAATTGCTCAAACCTCAGGTAAATTTTCAAACCACATAAATTTTCGTTCGGTTTCATCAAACCCATCCTAATTTCGTCAAACCCATGCTAAATATGTCAAACCTCACATAAATTTTCAAACCACATAAATTTTCGTTCGGTTTCATCAAACCCATCCTAATTTCTTCAAACCCATGCTAATTTGCTCAAACCTCAGATAAATTTTCAAACCTCATAAATTTTCGTTCGGATTCATCAAACCCATCCTAATTTCGTCAAACCCATGCTAATTTTGTCAAACCTCACATAAATTTTCAAACCTCACATAAATTTTCGTTCGGTTTCATCAAACCCATCCTAATTTCTTCAAACCCATGCTAAATTGCTCAAACCTCACATAAATTTTCAAACCACATAAATTTTCGTTCGGTTTCATCAAACCCATCCTAATTTCATCAAACCCATCCTAATTTCTTCAAACCCATGCTAAATTGCTCAAACCACAGGTAAATTTTCAAACCACATAAATTTTCGTTCGGTTTCATCAAACCCATCCTAATTTCGTCAAACCCATGCTAAATATGTCAAACCTCACATAAATTTTCAAACCTCACATAAATTTTCGTTCGGTTTCATCAAACCCATCCTAATTTCTTCAAACCCATGCTAAATTGCTCAAACCTCACATAAATTTTCAAACCACATAAATTTTCGTTCGGTTTCATCAAACCCATCCTAATTTCTTCAAACCCATGCTAATTTGCTCAAACCTCAGATAAATTTTCAAACCTCATAAATTTTCGTTCGGATTCATCAAACCCATCCTAATTTCATCAAACCCATCCTAATTTCTTCAAACCCATGCTAAATTGCTCAAACCTCACATAAATTTTCAAACCACATAAATTTTCGCTCGGTTTCATCAAACCCATCCTAATTTCATCAAACCCATCCTAATTTCTTCAAACCCATGCTAAATTGCTCAAACCTCAGGTAAATTTTCAAACCACATAAATTTTCGTTCGGTTTCATCAAACCCATCCTAATTTCGTCAAACCCATGCTAAATATGTCAAACCTCACATAAATTTTCAAACCTCACATAAATTTTCGTTCGGTTTCATCAAACCCATCCTAATTTCTTCAAACCCATGCTAAATTGCTCAAACCTCACATAAATTTTCAAACCACATAAATTTTCGTTCGGTTTCATCAAACCCATCCTAATTTCTTCAAACCCATGCTAATTTGCTCAAACCTCAGATAAATTTTCAAACCTCATAAATTTTCGTTCGGATTCATCAAACCCATCCTAATTTCATCAAACCCATCCTAATTTCTTCAAACCCATGCTAAATTGCTCAAACCTCAGGTAAATTTTCAAACCACATAAATTTTCGTTCGGTTTCATCAAACCCATCCTAATTTCGTCAAACCCATGCTAAATATGTCAAACCTCACATAAATTTTCAAACCACATAAATTTTCGTTCGGTTTCATCAAACCCATCCTAATTTCTTCAAACCCATGCTAATTTGCTCAAACCTCAGATAAATTTTCAAACCTCATAAATTTTCGTTCGGATTCATCAAACCCATCCTAATTTCGTCAAACCCATGCTAATTTTGTCAAACCTCACATAAATTTTCAAACCTCACATAAATTTTCGTTCGGTTTCATCAAACCCATCCTAATTTCTTCAAACCCATGCTAAATTGCTCAAACCTCACATAAATTTTCAAACCACATAAATTTTCGTTCAGTTTCATCAAACCCATCCTAATTTCATCAAACCCATCCTAATTTCTTCAAACCCATGCTAAATTGCTCAAACCTCAGGTAAATTTTCAAACCACATAAATTTTCGTTCGGTTTCATCAAACCCATCCTAATTTCGTCAAACCCATGCTAAATATGTCAAACCTCACATAAATTTTCAAACCTCACATAAATTTTCGTTCGGTTTCATCAAACCCATCCTAATTTCTTCAAACCCATGCTAAATTGCTCAAACCTCACATAAATTTTCAAACCACATAAATTTTCGTTTGGTTTCATCAAACCCATCCTAATTTCTTCAAACCCATGCTAATTTGCTCAAACCTCAGATAAATTTTCAAACCTCATAAAATTTCGTTCGGATTCATCAAACCCATCCTAATTTCATCAAACCCATCCTAATTTCTTCAAACCCATGCTAAATTGCTCAAACCTCAGGTAAATTTTCAAACCACATAAATTTTCGTTCGGTTTCATCAAACCCATCCTAATTTCGTCAAACTAATGCTAAATATGTCAAACCTCACATAAATTTTCAAACCACATAAATTTTCGTTCGGTTTCATCAAACCCATCCTAATTTCTTCAAACCCATGCTAATTTGCTCAAACCTCAGATAAATTTTCAAACCTCATAAATTTTCGTTCGTATTCATCAAACCCATCCTAATTTCGTCAAACCCATGCTACTTTTGTCAAACCTCACATAAATTTTCAAACCTCACATAAATTTTCGTTCGGTTTCATCAAACCCATCCTAATTTCTTCAAACCCATGCTAAATTGCTCAAACCTCACATAAATTTTCAAACCACATAAATTTTCGTTCGGTTTCATCAAACCCATCCTAATTTCATCAAACCCATCCTAATTTCTTCAAACCCATGCTAAATTGCTCAAACCTCAGGTAAATTTTCAAACCACATAAATTTTCGTTCGGTTTCATCAAACCCATCCTAATTTCGTCAAACCCATGCTAAATATGTCAAACCTCACATAAATTTTCAAACCTCACATAAATTTTCGTTCGGTTTCATCAAACCCATCCTAATTTCTTCAAACCCATGCTAAATTGCTCAAACCTCACATAAATTTTCAAACCACATAAATTTTCGCTCGGTTTCATCAAACCCATCCTAATTTCATCAAACCCATCCTAATTTCTTCAAACCCATGCTAAATTGCTCAAACCTCAGGTAAATTTTCAAACCACATAAATTTTCGTTCGGTTTCATCAAACCCATCCTAATTTCGTCAAACCCATGCTAAATATGTCAAACCTCACATAAATTTTCAAACCTCACATAAATTTTCGTTCGGTTTCATCAAACCCATCCTAATTTCTTCAAACCCATGCTAAATTGCTCAAACCTCACATAAATTTTCAAACCACATAAATTTTCGTTCGGTTTCATCAAACCCATCCTAATTTCTTCAAACCCATGCTAATTTGCTCAAACCTCAGATAAATTTTCAAACCTCATAAATTTTCGTTCGGATTCATCAAACCCATCCTAATTTCATCAAACCCATCCTAATTTCTTCAAACCCATGCTAAATTGCTCAAACCTCAGGTAAATTTTCAAACCACATAAATTTTCGTTCGGTTTCATCAAACCCATCCTAATTTCGTCAAACCCATGCTAAATATGTCAAACCTCACATAAATTTTCAAACCTCACATAAATTTTCGTTCGGTTTCATCAAACCCATCCTAATTTCTTCAAACCCATGCTAAATTGCTCAAACCTCACATAAATTTTCAAACCACATAAATTTTCGTTCGGTTTCATCAAACCCATCCTAATTTCTTCAAACCCATGCTAATTTGCTCAAACCTCAGATAAATTTTCAAACCTCATAAATTTTCGTTCGGATTCATCAAACCCATCCTAATTTCATCAAACCCATCCTAATTTCTTCAAACCCATGCTAAATTGCTCAAACCTCACATAAATTTTCAAACCACATAAATTTTCGCTCGGTTTCATCAAACCCATCCTAATTTCATCAAACCCATCCTAATTTCTTCAAACCCATGCTAAATTGCTCAAACCTCAGGTAAATTTTCAAACCACATAAATTTTCGTTCGGTTTCATCAAACCCATCCTAATTTCGTCAAACCCATGCTAAATATGTCAAACCTCACATAAATTTTCAAACCTCACATAAATTTTCGTTCGGTTTCATCAAACCCATCCTAATTTCTTCAAACCCATGCTAAATTGCTCAAACCTCACATAAATTTTCAAACCACATAAATTTTCGTTCGGTTTCATCAAACCCATCCTAATTTCTTCAAACCCATGCTAATTTGCTCAAACCTCAGATAAATTTTCAAACCTCATAAATTTTCGTTCGGATTCATCAAACCCATCCTAATTTCATCAAACCCATCCTAATTTCTTCAAACCCATGCTAAATTGCTCAAACCTCAGGTAAATTTTCAAACCACATAAATTTTCGTTCGGTTTCATCAAACCCATCCTAATTTCGTCAAACCCATGCTAAATATGTCAAACCTCACATAAATTTTCAAACCACATAAATTTTCGTTCGGTTTCATCAAACCCATCCTAATTACTTCAAACCCATGCTAATTTGCTCAAACCTCAGATAAATTTTCAAACCTCATAAATTTTCGTTCGGATTCATCAAACCCATCCTAATTTCGTCAAACCCATGCTAATTTTGTCAAACCTCACATAAATTTTCAAACCTCACATAAATTTTCGTTCGGTTTCATCAAACCCATCCTAATTTCTTCAAACCCATGCTAATTTGCTCAAACCTCAGATAAATTTTCAAACCTCATAAATTTTCGTGCGGATTCATCAAACCCATCCTAATTTCATCAAACCCATCCTAATTTCTTCAAACCCATGCTAAATTGCTCAAACCTCACATAAATTTTCAAACCACATAAATTTTCGTTCGGTTTCATCAAACCCATCCTAATTTCATCAAACCCATCCTAATTTCTTCAAACCCATGCTAAATTGCTCAAACCTCAGGTAAATTTTCAAACCACATAAATTTTCGTTCGGTTTCATCAAACCCATCCTAATTTCGTCAAACCCATGCTAAATATGTCAAACCTCACATAAATTTTCGTTCGGTTTCATCAAACCCATCCTAATTTCTTCAAACCCATGCTAAATTGCTCAAACCTCACATAAATTTTCAAACCACATAAATTTTCGTTCGGTTTCATCAAACCCATCCTAATTTCATCAAACCCATCCTAATTTCTTCAAACCCATGCTAAATTGCTCAAACCTCAGGTAAATTTTCAAACCACATAAATTTTCGTTCGGTTTCATCAAACCCATCCTAATTTCGTCAAACCCATGCTAAATATGTCAAACCTCACATAAATTTTCAAACCTCACATAAATTTTCGTTCGGTTTCATCAAACCCATCCTAATTTCGTCAAACCCATGCTAATTTTGTCAAACCTCACATAAATTTTCAAACCTCACATAAATTTTCGTTCGGTTTCATCAAACCCATCCTAATTTCTTCAAACCCATGCTAATTTGCTCAAACCTCAGATAAATTTTCAAACCTCATAAATTTTCGTTCGGATTCATCAAACCCATCCTAATTTCATCAAACCCATCCTAATTTCTTCAAACCCATGCTAAATTGCTCAAACCTCACATAAATTTTCAAACCACATAAATTTTCGTTCGGTTTCATCAAACCCATCCTAATTTCATCAAACCCATCCTAATTTCTTCAAACCCATGCTAAATTGCTCAAACCTCAGGTAAATTTTCAAACCACATAAATTTTCGTTCGGTTTCATCAAACCCATCCTAATTTCGTCAAACCCATGCTAAATATGTCAAACCTCACATAAATTTTCGTTCGGTTTCATCAAACCCATCCTAATTTCTTCAAACCCATGCTAAATTGCTCAAACCTCACATAAATTTTCAAACCACATAAATTTTCGTTCGGTTTCATCAAACCCATCCTAATTTCATCAAACCCATCCTAATTTCTTCAAACCCATGCTAAATTGCTCAAACCTCAGGTAAATTTTCAAACCACATAAATTTTCGTTCGGTTTCATCAAACCCATCCTAATTTCGTCAAACCCATGCTAAATATGTCAAACCTCACATAAATTTTCGTTCGGTTTCATCAAACCCATCCTAATTTCTTCAAACCCATGCTAAATTGCTCAAACCTCACATAAATTTTCAAACCACATAAATTTTCGTTCGGTTTCATCAAACCCATCCTAATTTCATCAAACCCATCCTAATTTCTTCAAACCCATGCTAAATTGCTCAAACCTCAGGTAAATTTTCAAACCACATAAATTTTCGTTCGGTTTCATCAAACCCATCCTAATTTCGTCAAACCCATGCTAAATATGTCAAACCTCACATAAATTTTCAAACCTCACATAAATTTTCGTTCGGTTTCATCAAACCCATCCTAATTTCTTCAAACCCATGCTAAATTGCTCAAACCTCACATAAATTTTCAAACCACATAAATTTTCGTTCGGTTTCATCAAACCCATCCTAATTTCTTCAAACCCATGCTAATTTGCTCAAACCTCAGATAAATTTTCAAACCTCATAAATTTTCGTTCGGATTCATCAAACCCATCCTAATTTCATCAAACCCATCCTAATTTCTTCAAACCCATGCTAAATTGCTCAAACCTCACATAAATTTTCAAACCACATAAATTTTCGTTCGGTTTCATCAAACCCATCCTAATTTCATCAAACCCATCCTAATTTCTTCAAACCCATGCTAAATTGCTCAAACCTCAGGTAAATTTTCAAACCACATAAATTTTCGTTCGGTTTCATCAAACCCATCCTAATTTCGTCAAACCCATGCTAAATATGTCAAACCTCACATAAATTTTCGTTCGGTTTCATCAAACTTATCCTAATTTCTTCAAACCCATGCTAAATTGCTCAAACCTCACATAAATTTTCGTTTGGTTTCATCAAACCCATCCTAATTTCTTCAAACCCATGCTAATTTGCTCAAACCTCAAATAAATTTTCAAACCTCATAAAATTTCGTTCGGATTCATCAAACCCATCCTAATTTCATCAAACCCATCCTAATTTCTTCAAACCCATGCTAAATTGCTCAAACCTCAGGTAAATTTTCAAACCACATAAATTTTCGTTCGGTTTCATCAAACCCATCCTAATTTCGTCAAACCCATGCTAAATTTGTCAAACCTCACATAAATTTTCAAACCACATAAATTTTCGTTCGGTTTCATCAAACCCATCCTAATTTCTTCAAACCCATGCTAATTTGCTCAAACCTCAGATAAATTTTCAAACCTCATAAATTTTCGTTCGGATTCATCAAACCCATCCTAATTTCGTCAAACCCATGCTAATTTTGTCAAACCTCACATAAATTTTCAAACCTCACATAAATTTTCGTTCGGTTTCATCAAACCCATCCTAATTTCTTCAAACCCATGCTAAATTGCTCAAACCTCACATAAATTTTCAAACCACATAAATTTTCGTTCGGTTTCATCAAACCCATCCTAATTTCATCAAACCCATCCTAATTTCTTCAAACCCATGCTAAATTGCTCAAACCTCAGGTAAATTTTCAAACCACATAAATTTTCGTTCGGTTTCATCAAACCCATCCTAATTTCGTCAAACCCATGCTAAATATGTCAAACCTCACATAAATTTTCAAACCTCACATAAATTTTCGTTCGGTTTCATCAAACCCATCCTAATTTCTTCAAACCCATGCTAAATTGCTCAAACCTCACATAAATTTTCAAACCACATAAATTTTCGTTCGGTTTCATCAAACCCATCCTAATTTCATCAAACCCATCCTAATTTCTTCAAACCCATGCTAAATTGCTCAAACCTCAGGTAAATTTTCAAACCACATAAATTTTCGTTCGGTTTCATCAAACCCATCCTAATTTCGTCAAACCCATGCTAAATATGTCAAACCTCACATAAATTTTCAAACCTCACATAAATTTTCGTTCGGTTTCATCAAACCCATCCTAATTTCTTCAAACCCATGCTAAATTGCTCAAACCTCACATAAATTTTCAAACCACATAAATTTTCGTTCGGTTTCATCAAACCCATCCTAATTTCATCAAACCCATCCTAATTTCTTCAAACCCATGCTAAATTGCTCAAACCTCAGGTAAATTTTCAAACCACATAAATTTTCGTTCGGTTTCATCAAACCCATCCTAATTTCGTCAAACCCATGCTAAATATGTCAAACCTCACATAAATTTTCGTTCGGTTTCATCAAACCCATCCTAATTTCTTCAAACCCATGCTAAATTGCTCAAACCTCACATAAATTTTCAAACCACATAAATTTTCGTTCGGTTTCATCAAACCCATCCTAATTTCATCAAACCCATCCTAATTTCTTCAAACCCATGCTAAATTGCTCAAACCTCAGGTAAATTTTCAAACCACATAAATTTTCGTTCGGTTTCATCAAACCCATCCTAATTTCGTCAAACCCATGCTAAATATGTCAAACCTCACATAAATTTTCAAACCTCACATAAATTTTCGTTCGGTTTCATCAAACCCATCCTAATTTCTTCAAACCCATGCTAAATTGCTCAAACCTCACATAAATTTTCAAACCACATAAATTTTCGTTCGGTTTCATCAAACCCATCCTAATTTCTTCAAACCCATGCTAATTTGCTCAAACCTCAGATAAATTTTCAAACCTCATAAATTTTCGTTCGGATTCATCAAACCCATCCTAATTTCATCAAACCCATCCTAATTTCTTCAAACCCATGCTAAATTGCTCAAACCTCACATAAATTTTCAAACCACATAAATTTTCGTTCGGTTTCATCAAACCCATCCTAATTTCATCAAACCCATCCTAATTTCTTCAAACCCATGCTAAATTGCTCAAACCTCACATAAATTTTCAAACCACATAAATTTTCGTTCGGTTTCATCAAACCCATCCTAATTTCATCAAACCCATCCTAATTTCTTCAAACCCATGCTAAATTGCTCAAACCTCAGGTAAATTTTCAAACCACATAAATTTTCGTTCGGTTTCATCAAACCCATCCTAATTTCGTCAAACCCATGCTAAATATGTCAAACCTCACATAAATTTTCAAACCTCACATAAATTTTCGTTCGGTTTCATCAAACCCATCCTAATTTCTTCAAACCCATGCTAAATTGCTCAAACCTCACATAAATTTTCAAACCACATAAATTTTCGTTCGGTTTCATCAAACCCATCCTAATTTCATCAAACCCATCCTAATTTCTTCAAACCCATGCTAAATTGCTCAAACCTCAGGTAAATTTTCAAACCACATAAATTTTCGTTCGGTTTCATCAAACCCATCCTAATTTCGTCAAACCCATGCTAAATATGTCAAACCTCACATAAATTTTCAAACCTCACATAAATTTTCGTTCGGTTTCATCAAACCCATCCTAATTTCTTCAAACCCATGCTAAATTGCTCAAACCTCACATAAATTTTCAAACCACATAAATTTTCGTTCGGTTTCATCAAACCCATCCTAATTTCATCAAACCCATCCTAATTTCTTCAAACCCATGCTAAATTGCTCAAACCCATGCTAAATTGCTCAAACCTCAGGTAAATTTTCAAACCACATAAATTTTCGTTCGGTTTCATCAAACCCATCCTAATTTCTTCAAACCCATGCTAATTTGCTCAAACCTCAGATAAATTTTCAAACCTCATAAATTTTCGTTCGGATTCATCAAACCCATCCTAATTTCGTCAAACCCATGCTAATTTTGTCAAACCTCACATAAATTTTCAAACCTCACATAAATTTTCGTTCGGTTTCATCAAACCCATCCTAATTTCTTCAAACCCATGCTAAATTGCTCAAACCTCACATAAATTTTCAAACCACATAAATTTTCGTTCGGTTTCATCAAACCCATCCTAATTTCATCAAACCCATCCTAATTTCTTCAAACCCATGCTAAATTGCTCAAACCTCACATAAATTTTCAAACCACATAAATTTTCGTTCGGTTTCATCAAACCCATCCTAATTTCTTCAAACCCATGCTAATTTGCTCAAACCTCAGATAAATTTTCAAACCTCATAAATTTTCGTTCGGATTCATCAAACCCATCCTAATTTCATCAAACCCATCCTAATTTCTTCAAACCCATGCTAAATTGCTCAAACCTCAGGTAAATTTTCAAACCACATAAATTTTCGTTCGGTTTCATCAAACCCATCCTAATTTCGTCAAACCCATGCTAAATATGTCAAACCTCACATAAATTTTCAAACCACATAAATTTTCGTTCGGTTTCATCAAACCCATCCTAATTTCTTCAAACCCATGCTAATTTGCTCAAACCTCAGATAAATTTTCAAACCTCATAAATTTTCGTTCGGATTCATCAAACCCATCCTAATTTCGTCAAACCCATGCTAATTTTGTCAAACCTCACATAAATTTTCAAACCTCACATAAATTTTCGTTCGGTTTCATCAAACCCATCCTAATTTCTTCAAACCCATGCTAAATTGCTCAAACCTCACATAAATTTTCAAACCACATAAATTTTCGTTCGGTTTCATCAAATCCATCCTAATTTCATCAAACCCATCCTAATTTCTTCAAACCCATGCTAAATTGCTCAAACCTCAGGTAAATTTTCAAACCACATAAATTTTCGTTCGGTTTCATCAAACCCATCCTAATTTCGTCAAACCCATGCTAAATATGTCAAACCTCACATAAATTTTCAAACCTCACATAAATTTTCGTTCGGTTTCATCAAACCCATCCTAATTTCTTCAAACCCATGCTAAATTGCTCAAACCTCACATAAATTTTCAAACCACATAAATTTTCGTTCGGTTTCATCAAACCCATCCTAATTTCATCAAACCCATCCTAATTTCTTCAAACCCATGCTAAATTGCTCAAACCTCAGGTAAATTTTCAAACCACATAAATTTTCGTTCGGTTTCATCAAACCCATCCTAATTTCGTCAAACCCATGCTAAATATGTCAAACCTCACATAAATTTTCAAACCTCACATAAATTTTCGTTCGGTTTCATCAAACCCATCCTAATTTCTTCAAACCCATGCTAAATTGCTCAAACCTCACATAAATTTTCAAACCACATAAATTTTCGTTCGGTTTCATCAAACCCATCCTAATATCATCAAACCCATCCTAATTTCTTCAAACCCATGCTAAATTGCTCAAACCTCAGGTAAATTTTCAAACCACATAAATTTTCGTTCGGTTTCATCAAACCCATCCTAATTTCGTCAAACCCATGCTAAATATGTCAAACCTCACATAAATTTTCAAACCTCACATAAATTTTTGTTCGGTTTCATCAAACCCATCCTAATTTCTTCAAACCCATGCTAAATTGCTCAAACCTCACATAAATTTTCAAACCACATAAATTTTCGTTCGGTTTCATCAAACCCATCCTAATTTCTTCAAACCCATGCTAATTTGCTCAAACCTCAGATAAATTTTCAAACCTCATAAATTTTCGTTCGGATTCATCAAACCCATCCTAATTTCATCAAACCCATGCTAAATTGCTCAAACCTCACATAAATTTTCAAACCACATAAATTTTCGTTCGGTTTCATCAAACCCATCCTAATTTCTTCAAACCCATGCTAAATTGCTCAAACCTCAGGTAAATTTTCAAACCACATAAATTTTCGTTCGGTTTCATCAAACCCATCCTAATTTCGTCAAACCCATGCTAAATATGTCAAACCTCACATAAATTTTCAAACCACATAAATTTTCGTTCGGTTTCATCAAACCCATCCTAATTTCGTCAAACCCATGCTAAATTTGTCAAACCTCACATAAATTTTCAAACCACATAAATTTTCGTTCGGTTTCATCAAACCCATCCTAATTTCTTCAAACCCATGCTAATTTGCTCAAACCTCAGATAAATTTTCAAACCTCATAAATTTTCGTTCGGATTCATCAAACCCATCCTAATTTCGTCAAACCCATGCTAATTTTGTCAAACCTCACATAAATTTTCAAACCTCACATAAATTTTCGTTCGGTTTCATCAAACCCATCCTAATTTCTTCAAACCCATGCTAAATTGCTCAAACCTCACATAAATTTTCAAACCACATAAATTTTCGTTCGGTTTCATCAAACCCATCCTAATTTCATCAAACCCATCCTAATTTCTTCAAACCCATGCTAAATTGCTCAAACCTCAGGTAAATTTTCAAACCACATAAATTTTCGTTCGGTTTCATCAAACCCATCCTAATTTCGTCAAACCCATGCTAAATATGTCAAACCTCACATAAATTTTCAAACCTCACATAAATTTTCGTTCGGTTTCATCAAACCCATCCTAATTTCTTCAAACCCATGCTAAATTGCTCAAACCTCACATAAATTTTCAAACCACATAAATTTTCGTTCGGTTTCATCAAACCCATCCTAATTTCATCAAACCCATCCTAATTTCTTCAAACCCATGCTAAATTGCTCAAACCTCAGGTAAATTTTCAAACCACATAAATTTTCGTTCGGTTTCATCAAACCCATCCTAATTTCGTCAAACCCATGCTAAATATGTCAAACCTCACATAAATTTTCAAACCTCACATAAATTTTCGTTCGGTTTCATCAAACCCATCCTAATTTCTTCAAACCCATGCTAAATTGCTCAAACCTCACATAAATTTTCAAACCACATAAATTTTCGTTCGGTTTCATCAAACCCATCCTAATTTCATCAAACCCATCCTAATTTCTTCAAACCCATGCTAAATTGCTCAAACCTCAGGTAAATTTTCAAACCACATAAATTTTCGTTCGGTTTCATCAAACCCATCCTAATTTCGTCAAACCCATGCTAAATATGTCAAACCTCACATAAATTTTCGTTCGGTTTCATCAAACCCATCCTAATTTCTTCAAACCCATGCTAAATTGCTCAAACCTCACATAAATTTTCAAACCACATAAATTTTCGTTCGGTTTCATCAAACCCATCCTAATTTCATCAAACCCATCCTAATTTCTTCAAACCCATGCTAAATTGCTCAAACCTCAGGTAAATTTTCAAACCACATAAATTTTCGTTCGGTTTCATCAAACCCATCCTAATTTCGTCAAACCCATGCTAAATATGTCAAACCTCACATAAATTTTCAAACCTCACATAAATTTTCGTTCGGTTTCATCAAACCCATCCTAATTTCTTCAAACCCATGCTAAATTGCTCAAACCTCACATAAATTTTCAAACCACATAAATTTTCGTTCGGTTTCATCAAACCCATCCTAATTTCTTCAAACCCATGCTAATTTGCTCAAACCTCAGATAAATTTTCAAACCTCATAAATTTTCGTTCGGATTCATCAAACCCATCCTAATTTCATCAAACCCATCCTAATTTCTTCAAACCCATGCTAAATTGCTCAAACCTCACATAAATTTTCAAACCACATAAATTTTCGTTCGGTTTCATCAAACCCATCCTAATTTCATCAAACCCATCCTAATTTCTTCAAACCCATGCTAAATTGCTCAAACCTCAGGTAAATTTTCAAACCACATAAATTTTCGTTCGGTTTCATCAAACCCATCCTAATTTCTTCAAACCCATGCTAATTTGCTCAAACCTCAGATAAATTTTCAAACCTCATAAATTTTCGTTCGGATTCATCAAACCCATCCTAATTTCGTCAAACCCATGCTAATTTTGTCAAACCTCACATAAATTTTCAAACCTCACATAAATTTTCGTTCGGTTTCATCAAACCCATCCTAATTTCTTCAAACCCATGCTAAATTGCTCAAACCTCACATAAATTTTCAAACCACATAAATTTTCGTTCGGTTTCATCAAACCCATCCTAATTTCATCAAACCCATCCTAATTTCTTCAAACCCATGCTAAATTGCTCAAACCTCACATAAATTTTCAAACCACATGAATTTTCGTTCGGTTTCATCAAACCCATCCTAATTTCTTCAAACCCATGCTAATTTGCTCAAACCTCAGATAAATTTTCAAACCTCATAAATTTTCGTTCGGATTCATCAAACCCATCCTAATTTCATCAAACCCATCCTAATTTCTTCAAACCCATGCTAAATTGCTCAAACCTCAGGTAAATTTTCAAACCACATAAATTTTCGTTCGGTTTCATCAAACCCATCCTAATTTCGTCAAACCCATGCTAAATATGTCAAACCTCACATAAATTTTCAAACCACATAAATTTTCGTTCGGTTTCATCAAACCCATCCTAATTTCTTCAAACCCATGCTAATTTGCTCAAACCTCAGATAAATTTTCAAACCTCATAAATTTTCGTTCGGATTCATCAAACCCATCCTAATTTCGTCAAACCCATGCTAATTTTGTCAAACCTCACATAAATTTTCAAACCTCACATAAATTTTCGTTCGGTTTCATCAAACCCATCCTAATTTCTTCAAACCCATGCTAAATTGCTCAAACCTCACATAAATTTTCAAACCACATAAATTTTCGTTCGGTTTCATCAAATCCATCCTAATTTCATCAAACCCATCCTAATTTCTTCAAACCCATGCTAAATTGCTCAAACCTCAGGTAAATTTTCAAACCACATAAATTTTCGTTCGGTTTCATCAAACCCATCCTAATTTCGTCAAACCCATGCTAAATATGTCAAACCTCACATAAATTTTCAAACCTCACATAAATTTTCGTTCGGTTTCATCAAACCCATCCTAATTTCTTCAAACCCATGCTAAATTGCTCAAACCTCACATAAATTTTCAAACCACATAAATTTTCGTTCGGTTTCATCAAACCCATCCTAATTTCTTCAAACCCATGCTAATTTGCTCAAACCTCAGATAAATTTTCAAACCTCATAAATTTTCGTTCGGATTCATCAAACCCATCCTAATTTCATCAAACCCATCCTAATTTCTTCAAACCCATGCTAAATTGCTCAAACCTCACATAAATTTTCAAACCACATAAATTTTCGTTCGGTTTCATCAAACCCATCCTAATTTCATCAAACCCATCCTAATTTCTTCAAACCCATGCTAAATTGCTCAAACCTCACATAAATTTTCAAACCACATAAATTTTCGTTCGGTTTCATCAAACCCATCCTAATTTCATCAAACCCATCCTAATTTCTTCAAACCCATGCTAAATTGCTCAAACCTCAGGTAAATTTTCAAACCACATAAATTTTCGTTCGGTTTCATCAAACCCATCCTAATTTCGTCAAACCCATGCTAAATATGTCAAACCTCACATAAATTTTCAAACCTCACATAAATTTTCGTTCGGTTTCATCAAACCCATCCTAATTTCTTCAAACCCATGCTAAATTGCTCAAACCTCACATAAATTTTCAAACCACATAAATTTTCGTTCGGTTTCATCAAACCCATCCTAATTTCATCAAACCCATCCTAATTTCTTCAAACCCATGCTAAATTGCTCAAACCTCAGGTAAATTTTCAAACCACATAAATTTTCGTTCGGTTTCATCAAACCCATCCTAATTTCGTCAAACCCATGCTAAATATGTCAAACCTCACATAAATTTTCAAACCTCACATAAATTTTCGTTCGGTTTCATCAAACCCATCCTAATTTCTTCAAACCCATGCTAAATTGCTCAAACCTCACATAAATTTTCAAACCACATAAATTTTCGTTCGGTTTCATCAAACCCATCCTAATTTCATCAAACCCATCCTAATTTCTTCAAACCCATGCTAAATTGCTCAAACCCATGCTAAATTGCTCAAACCTCAGGTAAATTTTCAAACCACATAAATTTTCGTTCGGTTTCATCAAACCCATCCTAATTTCTTCAAACCCATGCTAATTTGCTCAAACCTCAGATAAATTTTCAAACCTCATAAATTTTCGTTCGGATTCATCAAACCCATCCTAATTTCGTCAAACCCATGCTAATTTTGTCAAACCTCACATAAATTTTCAAACCTCACATAAATTTTCGTTCGGTTTCATCAAACCCATCCTAATTTCTTCAAACCCATGCTAAATTGCTCAAACCTCACATAAATTTTCAAACCACATAAATTTTCGTTCGGTTTCATCAAACCCATCCTAATTTCATCAAACCCATCCTAATTTCTTCAAACCCATGCTAAATTGCTCAAACCTCACATAAATTTTCAAACCACATAAATTTTCGTTCGGTTTCATCAAACCCATCCTAATTTCTTCAAACCCATGCTAATTTGCTCAAACCTCAGATAAATTTTCAAACCTCATAAATTTTCGTTCGGATTCATCAAACCCATCCTAATTTCATCAAACCCATCCTAATTTCTTCAAACCCATGCTAAATTGCTCAAACCTCAGGTAAATTTTCAAACCACATAAATTTTCGTTCGGTTTCATCAAACCCATCCTAATTTCGTCAAACCCATGCTAAATATGTCAAACCTCACATAAATTTTCAAACCACATAAATTTTCGTTCGGTTTCATCAAACCCATCCTAATTTCTTCAAACCCATGCTAATTTGCTCAAACCTCAGATAAATTTTCAAACCTCATAAATTTTCGTTCGGATTCATCAAACCCATCCTAATTTCGTCAAACCCATGCTAATTTTGTCAAACCTCACATAAATTTTCAAACCTCACATAAATTTTCGTTCGGTTTCATCAAACCCATCCTAATTTCTTCAAACCCATGCTAAATTGCTCAAACCTCACATAAATTTTCAAACCACATAAATTTTCGTTCGGTTTCATCAAATCCATCCTAATTTCATCAAACCCATCCTAATTTCTTCAAACCCATGCTAAATTGCTCAAACCTCAGGTAAATTTTCAAACCACATAAATTTTCGTTCGGTTTCATCAAACCCATCCTAATTTCGTCAAACCCATGCTAAATATGTCAAACCTCACATAAATTTTCAAACCTCACATAAATTTTCGTTCGGTTTCATCAAACCCATCCTAATTTCTTCAAACCCATGCTAAATTGCTCAAACCTCACATAAATTTTCAAACCACATAAATTTTCGTTCGGTTTCATCAAACCCATCCTAATTTCTTCAAACCCATGCTAATTTGCTCAAACCTCAGATAAATTTTCAAACCTCATAAATTTTCGTTCGGATTCATCAAACCCATCCTAATTTCATCAAACCCATCCTAATTTCTTCAAACCCATGCTAAATTGCTCAAACCTCACATAAATTTTCAAACCACATAAATTTTCGTTCGGTTTCATCAAACCCATCCTAATTTCATCAAACCCATCCTAATTTCTTCAAACCCATGCTAAATTGCTCAAACCTCACATAAATTTTCAAACCACATAAATTTTCGTTCGGTTTCATCAAACCCATCCTAATTTCATCAAACCCATCCTAATTTCTTCAAACCCATGCTAAATTGCTCAAACCTCAGGTAAATTTTCAAACCACATAAATTTTCGTTCGGTTTCATCAAACCCATCCTAATTTCGTCAAACCCATGCTAAATATGTCA
>CAKZFB020000068.1:0-44555 GCA_936432065.2 Rutpela maculata
AACGAAAATTTATGTGGTTTGAAAATTTACCTGAGGTTTGAGCAATTTAGCATGGGTTTGAAGAAATTAGGATGGGTTTGATGAAATTAGGATGGGTTTGATGAATCCGAACGAAAATTTATGAGGTTTGAAAATTTATCTGAGGTTTGAGCAAATTAGCATGGGTTTGAAGAAATTAGGATGGGTTTGATGAAACCGAACGAAAATTTATGTGGTTTGAAAATTTATGTGAGGTTTGAGCAATTTAGCATGGGTTTGAAGAAATTAGGATGGGTTTGATGAAACCGAACGAAAATTTATGTGAGGTTTGAAAATTTATGTGAGGTTTGACATATTTAGCATGGGTTTGACGAAATTAGGATGGGTTTGATGAAACCGAACGAAAATTTATGTGGTTTGAAAATTTACCTGAGGTTTGAGCAATTTAGCATGGGTTTGAAGAAATTAGGATGGGTTTGATGAAATTAGGATGGGTTTGATGAAACCGAACGAAAATTTATGTGGTTTGAAAATTTATGTGAGGTTTGAGCAATTTAGCATGGGTTTGAAGAAATTAGGATGGGTTTGATGAAACCGAACGAAAATTTATGTGAGGTTTGAAAATTTATGTGAGGTTTGACATATTTAGCATGGGTTTGACGAAATTAGGATGGGTTTGATGAAACCGAACGAAAATTTATGTGGTTTGAAAATTTACCTGAGGTTTGAGCAATTTAGCATGGGTTTGAAGAAATTAGGATGGGTTTGATGAAATTAGGATGGGTTTGATGAATCCGAACGAAAATTTATGAGGTTTGAAAATTTATCTGAGGTTTGAGCAAATAAGCATGGGTTTGAAGAAATTAGGATGGGTTTGATGAAACCGAACGAAAATTTATGTGGTTTGAAAATTTATGTGAGGTTTGAGCAATTTAGCATGGGTTTGAAGAAATTAGGATGGGTTTGATGAAACCGAACGAAAATTTATGTGAGGTTTGAAAATTTATGTGAGGTTTGACATATTTAGCATGGGTTTGACGAAATTAGGATGGGTTTGATGAAACCGAACGAAAATTTATGTGGTTTGAAAATTTACCTGAGGTTTGAGCAATTTAGCATGGGTTTGAAGAAATTAGGATGGGTTTGATGAAATTAGGATGGGTTTGATGAAACCGAACGAAAATTTATGTGGTTTGAAAATTTATGTGAGGTTTGAGCAATTTAGCATGGGTTTGAAGAAATTAGGATGGGTTTGATGAAATTAGGATGGGTTTGATGAATCCGAACGAAAATTTATGAGGTTTTTAAATTTATCTGAGGTTTGAGCAAATTAGCATGGGTTTGAAGAAATTAGGATGGGTTTGATGAAACCGAACGAAAATTTATGTGGTTTGAAAATTTATGTGAGGTTTGAGCAATTTAGCATGGGTTTGAAGAAATTAGGATGGGTTTGATGAAACCGAACGAAAATTTATGTGAGGTTTGAAAATTTATGTGAGGTTTGACATATTTAGCATGGGTTTGACGAAATTAGGATGGGTTTGATGAAACCGAACGAAAATTTATGTGGTTTGAAAATTTACCTGAGGTTTGAGCAATTTAGCATGGGTTTGAAGAAATTAGGATGGGTTTGATGAAATTAGGATGGGTTTGATGAAACCGAACGAAAATTTATGTGGTTTGAAAATTTATGTGAGGTTTGAGCAATTTAGCATGGGTTTGAAGAAATTAGGATGGGTTTGATGAAACCGAACGAAAATTTATGTGAGGTTTGACATATTTAGCATGGGTTTGACGAAATTAGGATGGGTTTGATGAAACCGAACGAAAATTTATGTGGTTTGAAAATTTACCTGAGGTTTGAGCAATTTAGCATGGGTTTGAAGAAATTAGGATGGGTTTGATGAAATTAGGATGGGTTTGATGAAACCGAACGAAAATTTATGTGGTTTGAAAATTTATGTGAGGTTTGAGCAATTTAGCATGGGTTTGAAGAAATTAGGATGGGTTTGATGAAACCGAACGAAAATTTATGTGAGGTTTGAAAATTTATGTGAGGTTTGACATATTTAGCATGGGTTTGACGAAATTAGGATGGGTTTGATGAAACCGAACGAAAATTTATGTGGTTTGAAAATTTACCTGAGGTTTGAGCAATTTAGCATGGGTTTGAAGAAATTAGGATGGGTTTGATGAAATTAGGATGGGTTTGATGAATCCGAACGAAAATTTATGAGGTTTGAAAATTTATCTGAGGTTTGAGCAAATTAGCATGGGTTTGAAGAAATTAGGATGGGTTTGATGAAACCGAACGAAAATTTATGTGGTTTGAAAATTTATGTGAGGTTTGAGCAATTTAGCATGGGTTTGAAGAAATTAGGATGGGTTTGATGAAACCGAACGAAAATTTATGTGAGGTTTGAAAATTTATGTGAGGTTTGACATATTTAGCATGGGTTTGACGAAATTAGGATGGGTTTGATGAAACCGAACGAAAATTTATGTGGTTTGAAAATTTACCTGAGGTTTGAGCAATTTAGCATGGGTTTGAAGAAATTAGGATGGGTTTGATGAAATTAGGATGGGTTTGATGAAACCGAACGAAAATTTATGTGGTTTGAAAATTTATGTGAGGTTTGAGCAATTTAGCATGGGTTTGAAGAAATTAGGATGGTTTTGATGAAATTAGGATGGGTTTGATGAATCCGAACGAAAATTTATGAGGTTTGAAAATTTATCTGAGGTTTGAGCAAATTAGCATGGGTTTGAAGAAATTAGGATGGGTTTGATGAAACCGAACGAAAATTTATGTGGTTTGAAAATTTATGTGAGGTTTGAGCAATTTAGCATGGGTTTGAAGAAATTAGGATGGGTTTGATGAAACCGAACGAAAATTTATGTGAGGTTTGAAAATTTATGTGAGGTTTGACATATTTAGCATGGGTTTGACGAAATTAGGATGGGTTTGATGAAACCGAACGAAAATTTATGTGGTTTGAAAATTTACCTGAGGTTTGAGCAATTTAGCATGGGTTTGAAGAAATTAGGATGGGTTTGATGAAATTAGGATGGGTTTGATGAAACCGAACGAAAATTTATGTGGTTTGAAAATTTATGTGAGGTTTGAGCAATTTAGCATGGGTTTGAAGAAATTAGGATGGGTTTGATGAAACCGAACGAAAATTTATGTGAGGTTTGACATATTTAGCATGGGTTTGACGAAATTAGGATGGGTTTGATGAAACCGAACGAAATTTTATGTGGTTTGAAAATTTACCTGAGGTTTGAGCAATTTAGCATGGGTTTGAAGAAATTAGGATGGGTTTGATGAAATTAGGATGGGTTTGATGAAACCGAACGAAAATTTATGTGGTTTGAAAATTTATGTGAGGTTTGAGCAATTTAGCATGGGTTTGAAGAAATTAGGATGGGTTTGATGAAATTAGGATGGGTTTGATGAATCCGAACGAAAATTTATGAGGTTTGAAAATTTATCTGAGGTTTGAGCAAATTAGCATGGGTTTGAAGAAATTAGAATGGGTTTGATGAAACCGAACGAAAATTTATGTGGTTTGAAAATTTATGTGAGGTTTGAGCAATTTAGCATGGGTTTGAAGAAATTAGGATGGGTTTGATGAAACCGAACGAAAATTTATGTGAGGTTTGAAAATTTATGTGAGGTTTGACATATTTAGCATGGGTTTGACGAAATTAGGATGGGTTTGATGAAACCGAACGAAAATTTATGTGGTTTGAAAATTTACCTGAGGTTTGAGCAATTTAGCATGGGTTTGAAGAAATTAGGATGGGTTTGATGAAATTAGGATGGGTTTGATGAAACCGAACGAAAATTTATGTGGTTTGAAAATTTATGTGAGGTTTGAGCAATTTAGCATGGGTTTGAAGAAATTAGGATGGGTTTGATGAAACCGAACGAAAATTTATGTGGTTTGAAAATTTATCTGAGGTTTGAGCAATTTAGCATGGGTTTGAAGAAATTAGGATGGGTTTGATGAAACCGAACGAAAATTTATGTGAGGTTTGAAAATTTATGTGAGGTTTGACATATTTAGCATGGGTTTGACGAAATTAGGATGGGTTTGATGAAACCGAACGAAAATTTATGTGGTTTGAAAATTTATCTGAGGTTTGAGCAATTTAGCATGGGTTTGAAGAAATTAGGATGGGTTTGATGAAATTAGGATGGGTTTGATGAATCCGAACGAAAATTTATGAGGTTTGAAAATTTATCTGAGGTTTGAGCAAATTAGCATGGGTTTGAAGAAATTAGGATGGGTTTGATGAAACCGAACGAAAATTTATGTGGTTTGAAAATTTATGTGAGGTTTGAGCAATTTAGCATGGGTTTGAAGAAATTAGGATGGGTTTGATGAAACCGAACGAAAATTTATGTGAGGTTTGAAAATTTATGTGAGGTTTGACATATTTAGCATGGGTTTGACGAAATTAGGATGGGTTTGATGAAACCGAACGAAAATTTATGTGGTTTGAAAATTTACCTGAGGTTTGAGCAATTTAGCATGGGTTTGAAGAAATTAGGATGGGTTTGATGAAATTAGGATGGGTTTGATGAAACCGAACGAAAATTTATGTGGTTTGAAAATTTATGTGAGGTTTGAGCAATTTAGCATGGGTTTGAAGAAATTAGGATGGGTTTGATGAAACCGAACGAAAATTTATGTGAGGTTTGAAAATTTATGTGAGGTTTGACAAAATTAGCATGGGTTTGACGAAATTAGGATGGGTTTGATGAATCCGAACGAAAATTTATGAGGTTTGAAAATTTATCTGAGGTTTGAGCAAATTAGCATGGGTTTGAAGAAATTAGGATGGGTTTGATGAAACCGAACGAAAATTTATGTGGTTTGAAAATTTATGTGAGGTTTGACATATTTAGCATGGGTTTGACGAAATTAGGATGGGTTTGATGAAACCGAACGAAAATTTATGTGGTTTGAAAATTTACCTGAGGTTTGAGCAATTTAGCATGGGTTTGAAGAAATTAGGATGGGTTTGATGAAATTAGGATGGGTTTGATGAATCCGAACGAAAATTTATGAGGTTTGAAAATTTATCTGAGGTTTGAGCAAATTAGCATGGGTTTGAAGAAATTAGGATGGGTTTGATGAAACCGAACGAAAATTTATGTGGTTTGAAAATTTATGTGAGGTTTGAGCAATTTAGCATGGGTTTGAAGAAATTAGGATGGGTTTGATGAAACCGAACGAAAATTTATGTGAGGTTTGAAAATTTATGTGAGGTTTGACATATTTAGCATGGGTTTGACGAAATTAGGATGGGTTTGATGAAACCGAACGAAAATTTATGTGGTTTGAAAATTTACCTGAGGTTTGAGCAATTTAGCATGGGTTTGAAGAAATTAGGATGGGTTTGATGAAATTAGGATGGGTTTGATGAAACCGAACGAAAATTTATGTGGTTTGAAAATTTATGTGAGGTTTGAGCAATTTAGCATGGGTTTGAAGAAATTAGGATGGGTTTGATGAAACCGAACGAAAATTTATGTGAGGTTTGAAAATTTATGTGAGGTTTGACATATTTAGCATGGGTTTGACGAAATTAGGATGGGTTTGATGAAACCGAACGAAAATTTATGTGGTTTGAAAATTTACCTGAGGTTTGAGCAATTTAGCATGGGTTTGAAGAAATTAGGATGGGTTTGATGAAATTAGGATGGGTTTGATGAATCCGAACGAAAATTTATGAGGTTTGAAAATTTATCTGAGGTTTGAGCAAATTAGCATGGGTTTGAAGAAATTAGGATGGGTTTGATGAAACCGAACGAAAATTTATGTGGTTTGAAAATTTATGTGAGGTTTGAGCAATTTAGCATGGGTTTGAAGAAATTAGGATGGGTTTGATGAAACCGAACGAAAATTTATGTGAGGTTTGAAAATTTATGTGAGGTTTGACATATTTAGCATGGGTTTGACGAAATTAGGATGGGTTTGATGAAACCGAACGAAAATTTATGTGGTTTGAAAATTTACCTGAGGTTTGAGCAATTTAGCATGGGTTTGAAGAAATTAGGATGGGTTTGATGAAATTAGGATGGGTTTGATGAAACCGAACGAAAATTTATGTGGTTTGAAAATTTATGTGAGGTTTGAGCAATTTAGCATGGGTTTGAAGAAATTAGGATGGGTTTGATGAAATTAGGATGGGTTTGATGAATCCGAACGAAAATTTATGAGGTTTTTAAATTTATCTGAGGTTTGAGCAAATTAGCATGGGTTTGAAGAAATTAGGATGGGTTTGATGAAACCGAACGAAAATTTATGTGGTTTGAAAATTTATGTGAGGTTTGAGCAATTTAGCATGGGTTTGAAGAAATTAGGATGGGTTTGATGAAACCGAACGAAAATTTATGTGAGGTTTGAAAATTTATGTGAGGTTTGACATATTTAGCATGGGTTTGACGAAATTAGGATGGGTTTGATGAAACCGAACGAAAATTTATGTGGTTTGAAAATTTACCTGAGGTTTGAGCAATTTAGCATGGGTTTGAAGAAATTAGGATGGGTTTGATGAAATTAGGATGGGTTTGATGAAACCGAACGAAAATTTATGTGGTTTGAAAATTTATGTGAGGTTTGAGCAATTTAGCATGGGTTTGAAGAAATTAGGATGGGTTTGATGAAACCGAACGAAAATTTATGTGAGGTTTGACATATTTAGCATGGGTTTGACGAAATTAGGATGGGTTTGATGAAACCGAACGAAAATTTATGTGGTTTGAAAATTTACCTGAGGTTTGAGCAATTTAGCATGGGTTTGAAGAAATTAGGATGGGTTTGATGAAATTAGGATGGGTTTGATGAAACCGAACGAAAATTTATGTGGTTTGAAAATTTATGTGAGGTTTGAGCAATTTAGCATGGGTTTGAAGAAATTAGGATGGGTTTGATGAAACCGAACGAAAATTTATGTGAGGTTTGAAAATTTATGTGAGGTTTGACATATTTAGCATGGGTTTGACGAAATTAGGATGGGTTTGATGAAACCGAACGAAAATTTATGTGGTTTGAAAATTTACCTGAGGTTTGAGCAATTTAGCATGGGTTTGAAGAAATTAGGATGGGTTTGATGAAATTAGGATGGGTTTGATGAATCCGAACGAAAATTTATGAGGTTTGAAAATTTATCTGAGGTTTGAGCAAATTAGCATGGGTTTGAAGAAATTAGGATGGGTTTGATGAAACCGAACGAAAATTTATGTGGTTTGAAAATTTATGTGAGGTTTGAGCAATTTAGCATGGGTTTGAAGAAATTAGGATGGGTTTGATGAAACCGAACGAAAATTTATGTGAGGTTTGAAAATTTATGTGAGGTTTGACATATTTAGCATGGGTTTGACGAAATTAGGATGGGTTTGATGAAACCGAACGAAAATTTATGTGGTTTGAAAATTTACCTGAGGTTTGAGCAATTTAGCATGGGTTTGAAGAAATTAGGATGGGTTTGATGAAATTAGGATGGGTTTGATGAAACCGAACGAAAATTTATGTGGTTTGAAAATTTATGTGAGGTTTGAGCAATTTAGCATGGGTTTGAAGAAATTAGGATGGTTTTGATGAAATTAGGATGGGTTTGATGAATCCGAACGAAAATTTATGAGGTTTGAAAATTTATCTGAGGTTTGAGCAAATTAGCATGGGTTTGAAGAAATTAGGATGGGTTTGATGAAACCGAACGAAAATTTATGTGGTTTGAAAATTTATGTGAGGTTTGAGCAATTTAGCATGGGTTTGAAGAAATTAGGATGGGTTTGATGAAACCGAACGAAAATTTATGTGAGGTTTGAAAATTTATGTGAGGTTTGACATATTTAGCATGGGTTTGACGAAATTAGGATGGGTTTGATGAAACCGAACGAAAATTTATGTGGTTTGAAAATTTACCTGAGGTTTGAGCAATTTAGCATGGGTTTGAAGAAATTAGGATGGGTTTGATGAAATTAGGATGGGTTTGATGAAACCGAACGAAAATTTATGTGGTTTGAAAATTTATGTGAGGTTTGAGCAATTTAGCATGGGTTTGAAGAAATTAGGATGGGTTTGATGAAACCGAACGAAAATTTATGTGAGGTTTGACATATTTAGCATGGGTTTGACGAAATTAGGATGGGTTTGATGAAACCGAACGAAAATTTATGTGGTTTGAAAATTTACCTGAGGTTTGAGCAATTTAGCATGGGTTTGAAGAAATTAGGATGGGTTTGATGAAATTAGGATGGGTTTGATGAAACCGAACGAAAATTTATGTGGTTTGAAAATTTATGTGAGGTTTGAGCAATTTAGCATGGGTTTGAAGAAATTAGGATGGGTTTGATGAAATTAGGATGGGTTTGATGAATCCGAACGAAAATTTATGAGGTTTGAAAATTTATCTGAGGTTTGAGCAAATTAGCATGGGTTTGAAGAAATTAGAATGGGTTTGATGAAACCGAACGAAAATTTATGTGGTTTGAAAATTTATGTGAGGTTTGAGCAATTTAGCATGGGTTTGAAGAAATTAGGATGGGTTTGATGAAACCGAACGAAAATTTATGTGAGGTTTGAAAATTTATGTGAGGTTTGACATATTTAGCATGGGTTTGACGAAATTAGGATGGGTTTGATGAAACCGAACGAAAATTTATGTGGTTTGAAAATTTACCTGAGGTTTGAGCAATTTAGCATGGGTTTGAAGAAATTAGGATGGGTTTGATGAAATTAGGATGGGTTTGATGAAACCGAACGAAAATTTATGTGGTTTGAAAATTTATGTGAGGTTTGAGCAATTTAGCATGGGTTTGAAGAAATTAGGATGGGTTTGATGAAACCGAACGAAAATTTATGTGAGGTTTGAAAATTTATGTGAGGTTTGACAAAATTAGCATGGGTTTGACGAAATTAGGATGGGTTTGATGAATCCGAACGAAAATTTATGAGGTTTGAAAATTTATCTGAGGTTTGAGCAAATTAGCATGGGTTTGAAGAAATTAGGATGGGTTTGATGAAACCGAACGAAAATTTATGTGGTTTGAAAATTTATGTGAGGTTTGACATATTTAGCATGGGTTTGACGAAATTAGGATGGGTTTGATGAAACCGAACGAAAATTTATGTGGTTTGAAAATTTACCTGAGGTTTGAGCAATGGGTTTGAAGAAATTAGGATGGGTTTGATGAAATTAGGATGGGTTTGATGAATCCGAACGAAAATTTATGAGGTTTGAAAATTTATCTGAGGTTTGAGCAAATTAGCATGGGTTTGAAGAAATTAGGATGGGTTTGATGAAACCGAACGAAAATTTATGTGGTTTGAAAATTTATGTGAGGTTTGAGCAATTTAGCATGGGTTTGAAGAAATTAGGATGGGTTTGATGAAACCGAACGAAAATTTATGTGAGGTTTGAAAATTTATGTGAGGTTTGACATATTTAGCATGGGTTTGACGAAATTAGGATGGGTTTGATGAAACCGAACGAAAATTTATGTGGTTTGAAAATTTACCTGAGGTTTGAGCAATTTAGCATGGGTTTGAAGAAATTAGGATGGGTTTGATGAAACCGAACGAAAATTTATGTGGTTTGAAAATTTATGTGAGGTTTGAGCAATTTAGCATGGGTTTGAAGAAATTAGGATGGGTTTGATGAAACCGAACGAAAATTTATGTGAGGTTTGAAAATTTATGTGAGGTTTGACAAAATTAGCATGGGTTTGACGAAATTAGGATGGGTTTGATGAATCCGAACGAAAATTTATGAGGTTTGAAAATTTATCTGAGGTTTGAGCAAATTAGCATGGGTTTGAAGAAATTAGGATGGGTTTGATGAAACCGAACGAAAATTTATGTGGTTTGAAAATTTATGTGAGGTTTGACATATTTAGCATGGGTTTGACGAAATTAGGATGGGTTTGATGAAACCGAACGAAAATTTATGTGGTTTGAAAATTTATCTGAGGTTTGAGCAATTTAGCATGGGTTTGAAGAAATTAGGATGGGTTTGATGAAATTAGGATGGGTTTGATGAATCCGAACGAAAATTTATGAGGTTTGAAAATTTATCTGAGGTTTGAGCAAATTAGCATGGGTTTGAAGAAATTAGGATGGGTTTGATGAAACCGAACGAAAATTTATGTGGTTTGAAAATTTATGTGAGGTTTGAGCAATTTAGCATGGGTTTGAAGAAATTAGGATGGGTTTGATGAAACCGAACGAAAATTTATGTGAGGTTTGAAAATTTATGTGAGGTTTGACATATTTAGCATGGGTTTGACGAAATTAGGATGGGTTTGATGAAACCGAACGAAAATTTATGTGGTTTGAAAATTTACCTGAGGTTTGAGCAATTTAGCATGGGTTTGAAGAAATTAGGATGGGTTTGATGAAATTAGGATGGGTTTGATGAAACCGAACGAAAATTTATGTGGTTTGAAAATTTATGTGAGGTTTGAGCAATTTAGCATGGGTTTGAAGAAATTAGGATGGGTTTGATGAAACCGAACGAAAATTTATGTGAGGTTTGAAAATTTATGTGAGGTTTGACAAAATTAGCATGGGTTTGACGAAATTAGGATGGGTTTGATGAATCCGAACGAAAATTTATGAGGTTTGAAAATTTATCTGAGGTTTGAGCAAATTAGCATGGGTTTGAAGAAATTAGGATGGGTTTGATGAAACCGAACGAAAATTTATGTGGTTTGAAAATTTATGTGAGGTTTGACATATTTAGCATGGGTTTGACGAAATTAGGATGGGTTTGATGAAACCGAACGAAAATTTATGTGGTTTGAAAATTTACCTGAGGTTTGAGCAATTTAGCATGGGTTTGAAGAAATTAGGATGGGTTTGATGAAATTAGGATGGGTTTGATGAATCCGAACGAAAATTTATGAGGTTTGAAAATTTATCTGAGGTTTGAGCAAATTAGCATGGGTTTGAAGAAATTAGGATGGGTTTGATGAAACCGAACGAAAATTTATGTGGTTTGAAAATTTATGTGAGGTTTGAGCAATTTAGCATGGGTTTGAAGAAATTAGGATGGGTTTGATGAAACCGAACGAAAATTTATGTGAGGTTTGAAAATTTATGTGAGGTTTGACATATTTAGCATGGGTTTGACGAAATTAGGATGGGTTTGATGAAACCGAACGAAAATTTATGTGGTTTGAAAATTTACCTGAGGTTTGAGCAATTTAGCATGGGTTTGAAGAAATTAGGATGGGTTTGATGAAATTAGGATGGGTTTGATGAAACCGAACGAAAATTTATGTGGTTTGAAAATTTATGTGAGGTTTGAGCAATTTAGCATGGGTTTGAAGAAATTAGGATGGGTTTGATGAAACCGAACGAAAATTTATGTGAGGTTTGAAAATTTATGTGAGGTTTGACATATTTAGCATGGGTTTGACGAAATTAGGATGGGTTTGATGAAACCGAACGAAAATTTATGTGGTTTGAAAATTTACCTGAGGTTTGAGCAATTTAGCATGGGTTTGAAGAAATTAGGATGGGTTTGATGAAATTAGGATGGGTTTGATGAATCCGAACGAAAATTTATGAGGTTTGAAAATTTATCTGAGGTTTGAGCAAATTAGCATGGGTTTGAAGAAATTAGGATGGGTTTGATGAAACCGAACGAAAATTTATGTGGTTTGAAAATTTATGTGAGGTTTGAGCAATTTAGCATGGGTTTGAAGAAATTAGGATGGGTTTGATGAAACCGAACGAAAATTTATGTGAGGTTTGAAAATTTATGTGAGGTTTGACATATTTAGCATGGGTTTGACGAAATTAGGATGGGTTTGATGAAACCGAACGAAAATTTATGTGGTTTGAAAATTTACCTGAGGTTTGAGCAATTTAGCATGGGTTTGAAGAAATTAGGATGGGTTTGATGAAATTAGGATGGGTTTGATGAAACCGAACGAAAATTTATGTGGTTTGAAAATTTATGTGAGGTTTGAGCAATTTAGCATGGGTTTGAAGAAATTAGGATGGGTTTGATGAAATTAGGATGGGTTTGATGAATCCGAACGAAAATTTATGAGGTTTGAAAATTTATCTGAGGTTTGAGCAAATTAGCATGGGTTTGAAGAAATTAGGATGGGTTTGATGAAACCGAACGAAAATTTATGTGGTTTGAAAATTTATGTGAGGTTTGAGCAATTTAGCATGGGTTTGAAGAAATTAGGATGGGTTTGATGAAACCGAACGAAAATTTATGTGAGGTTTGAAAATTTATGTGAGGTTTGACATATTTAGCATGGGTTTGACGAAATTAGGATGGGTTTGATGAAACCGAACGAAAATTTATGTGGTTTGAAAATTTACCTGAGGTTTGAGCAATTTAGCATGGGTTTGAAGAAATTAGGATGGGTTTGATGAAATTAGGATGGGTTTGATGAAACCGAACGAAAATTTATGTGGTTTGAAAATTTATGTGAGGTTTGAGCAATTTAGCATGGGTTTGAAGAAATTAGGATGGGTTTGATGAAACCGAACGAAAATTTATGTGAGGTTTGACATATTTAGCATGGGTTTGACGAAATTAGGATGGGTTTGATGAAACCGAACGAAAATTTATGTGGTTTGAAAATTTACCTGAGGTTTGAGCAATTTAGCATGGGTTTGAAGAAATTAGGATGGGTTTGATGAAATTAGGATGGGTTTGATGAAACCGAACGAAAATTTATGTGGTTTGAAAATTTATGTGAGGTTTGAGCAATTTAGCATGGGTTTGAAGAAATTAGGATGGGTTTGATGAAATTAGGATGGGTTTGATGAATCCGAACGAAAATTTATGAGGTTTGAAAATTTATCTGAGGTTTGAGCAAATTAGCATGGGTTTGAAGAAATTAGAATGGGTTTGATGAAACCGAACGAAAATTTATGTGGTTTGAAAATTTATGTGAGGTTTGAGCAATTTAGCATGGGTTTGAAGAAATTAGGATGGGTTTGATGAAACCGAACGAAAATTTATGTGAGGTTTGAAAATTTATGTGAGGTTTGACATATTTAGCATGGGTTTGACGAAATTAGGATGGGTTTGATGAAACCGAACGAAAATTTATGTGGTTTGAAAATTTACCTGAGGTTTGAGCAATTTAGCATGGGTTTGAAGAAATTAGGATGGGTTTGATGAAATTAGGATGGGTTTGATGAAACCAAACGAAAATTTATGTGGTTTGAAAATTTATGTGAGGTTTGAGCAATTTAGCATGGGTTTGAAGAAATTAGGATGGGTTTGATGAAACCGAACGAAAATTTATGTGAGGTTTGAAAATTTATGTGAGGTTTGACAAAATTAGCATGGGTTTGACGAAATTAGGATGGGTTTGATGAATCCGAACGAAAATTTATGAGGTTTGAAAATGTATCTGAGGTTTGAGCAAATTAGCATGGGTTTGAAGAAATTAGGATGGGTTTGATGAAACCGAACGAAAATTTATGTGGTTTGAAAATTTATGTGAGGTTTGACATATTTAGCATGGGTTTGACGAAATTAGGATGGGTTTGATGAAACCGAACGAAAATTTATGTGGTTTGAAAATTTATGTGAGGTTTGAGCAATTTAGCATGGGTTTGAAGAAATTAGGATGGGTTTGATGAAACCGAACGAAAATTTATGTGAGGTTTGAAAATTTATGTGAGGTTTGACATATTTAGCATGGGTTTGACGAAATTAGGATGGGTTTGATGAAACCGAACGAAAATTTATGTGGTTTGAAAATTTACCTGAGGTTTGAGCAATTTAGCATGGGTTTGAAGAAATTAGGATGGGTTTGATGAAATTAGGATGGGTTTGATGAAACCGAACGAAAATTTATGTGGTTTGAAAATTTATGTGAGGTTTGAGCAATTTAGCATGGGTTTGAAGAAATTAGGATGGGTTTGATGAAACCGAACGAAAATTTATGTGAGGTTTGAAAATTTATGTGAGGTTTGACAAAATTAGCATGGGTTTGACGAAATTAGGATGGGTTTGATGAATCCGAACGAAAATTTATGAGGTTTGAAAATTTATCTGAGGTTTGAGCAAATTAGCATGGGTTTGAAGAAATTAGGATGGGTTTGATGAAACCGAACGAAAATTTATGTGGTTTGAAAATTTATGTGAGGTTTGACATATTTAGCATGGGTTTGACGAAATTAGGATGGGTTTGATGAAACCGAACGAAAATTTATGTGGTTTGAAAATTTACCTGAGGTTTGAGCAATTTAGCATGGGTTTGAAGAAATTAGGATGGGTTTGATGAAATTAGGATGGGTTTGATGAATCCGAACGAAAATTTATGAGGTTTGAAAATTTATCTGAGGTTTGAGCAAATTAGCATGGGTTTGAAGAAATTAGGATGGGTTTGATGAAACCGAACGAAAATTTATGTGGTTTGAAAATTTATGTGAGGTTTGAGCAATTTAGCATGGGTTTGAAGAAATTAGGATGGGTTTGATGAAACCGAACGAAAATTTATGTGAGGTTTGAAAATTTATGTGAGGTTTGACATATTTAGCATGGGTTTGACGAAATTAGGATGGGTTTGATGAAACCGAACGAAAATTTATGTGGTTTGAAAATTTACCTGAGGTTTGAGCAATTTAGCATGGGTTTGAAGAAATTAGGATGGGTTTGATGAAATTAGGATGGGTTTGATGAAACCGAACGAAAATTTATGTGGTTTGAAAATTTATGTGAGGTTTGAGCAATTTAGCATGGGTTTGAAGAAATTAGGATGGGTTTGATGAAACCGAACGAAAATTTATGTGAGGTTTGAAAATTTATGTGAGGTTTGACAAAATTAGCATGGGTTTGACGAAATTAGGATGGGTTTGATGAATCCGAACGAAAATTTATGAGGTTTGAAAATTTATCTGAGGTTTGAGCAAATTAGCATGGGTTTGAAGAAATTAGGATGGGTTTGATGAAACCGAACGAAAATTTATGTGGTTTGAAAATTTATGTGAGGTTTGACATATTTAGCATGGGTTTGACGAAATTAGGATGGGTTTGATGAAACCGAACGAAAATTTATGTGGTTTGAAAATTTACCTGAGGTTTGAGCAATTTAGCATGGGTTTGAAGAAATTAGGATGGGTTTGATGAAATTAGGATGGGTTTGATGAATCCGAACGAAAATTTATGAGGTTTGAAAATTTATCTGAGGTTTGAGCAAATTAGCATGGGTTTGAAGAAATTAGGATGGGTTTGATGAAATTAGGATGGGTTTGATGAATCCGAACGAAAATTTATGAGGTTTGAAAATTTATCTGAGGTTTGAGCAAATTAGCATGGGTTTGAAGAAATTAGGATGGGTTTGATGAAACCGAACGAAAATTTATGTGGTTTGAAAATTTATGTGAGGTTTGAGCAATTTAGCATGGGTTTGAAGAAATTAGGATGGGTTTGATGAAACCGAACGAAAATTTATGTGAGGTTTGAAAATTTATGTGAGGTTTGACATATTTAGCATGGGTTTGACGAAATTAGGATGGGTTTGATGAAACCGAACGAAAATTTATGTGGTTTGAAAATTTACCTGAGGTTTGAGCAATTTAGCATGGGTTTGAAGAAATTAGGATGGGTTTGATGAAATTAGGATGGGTTTGATGAAACCGAACGAAAATTTATGTGGTTTGAAAATTTATGTGAGGTTTGAGCAATTTAGCATGGGTTTGAAGAAATTAGGATGGGTTTGATGAAATTAGGATGGGTTTGATGAATCCGAACGAAAATTTATGAGGTTTGAAAATTTATCTGAGGTTTGAGCAAATTAGCATGGGTTTGAAGAAATTAGGATGGGTTTGATGAAACCGAACGAAAATTTATGTGGTTTGAAAATTTATGTGAGGTTTGAGCAATTTAGCATGGGTTTGAAGAAATTAGGATGGGTTTGATGAAACCGAACGAAAATTTATGTGAGGTTTGAAAATTTATGTGAGGTTTGACATATTTAGCATGGGTTTGACGAAATTAGGATGGGTTTGATGAAACCGAACGAAAATTTATGTGGTTTGAAAATTTACCTGAGGTTTGAGCAATTTAGCATGGGTTTGAAGAAATTAGGATGGGTTTGATGAAATTAGGATGGGTTTGATGAAACCGAACGAAAATTTATGTGAGGTTTGAGCAATTTAGCATGGGTTTGAAGAAATTAGGATGGGTTTGATGAAACCGAACGAAAATTTATGTGAGGTTTGAAAATTTATGTGAGGTTTGACAAAATTAGCATGGGTTTGACGAAATTAGGATGGGTTTGATGAATCCGAACGAAAATTTATGAGGTTTGAAAATTTATCTGAGGTTTGAGCAAATTAGCATGGGTTTGAAGAAATTAGGATGGGTTTGATGAAACCGAACGAAAATTTATGTGGTTTGAAAATTTATGTGAGGTTTGACATATTTAGCATGGGTTTGACGAAATTAGGATGGGTTTGATGAAACCGAACGAAAATTTATGTGGTTTGAAAATTTACCTGAGGTTTGAGCAATTTAGCATGGGTTTGAAGAAATTAGGATGGGTTTGATGAAATTAGGATGGGTTTGATGAATCCGAACGAAAATTTATGAGGTTTGAAAATTTATCTGAGGTTTGAGCAAATTAGCATGGGTTTGAAGAAATTAGGATGGGTTTGATGAAATTAGGATGGGTTTGATGAATCCGAACGAAAATTTATGAGGTTTGAAAATTTATCTGAGGTTTGAGCAAATTAGCATGGGTTTGAAGAAATTAGGATGGGTTTGATGAAACCGAACGAAAATTTATGTGGTTTGAAAATTTATGTGAGGTTTGAGCAATTTAGCATGGGTTTGAAGAAATTAGGATGGGTTTGATGAAACCGAACGAAAATTTATGTGAGGTTTGAAAATTTATGTGAGGTTTGACATATTTAGCATGGGTTTGACGAAATTAGGATGGGTTTGATGAAACCGAACGAAAATTTATGTGGTTTGAAAATTTACCTGAGGTTTGAGCAATTTAGCATGGGTTTGAAGAAATTAGGATGGGTTTGATGAAATTAGGATGGGTTTGATGAAACCGAACGAAAATTTATGTGGTTTGAAAATTTATGTGAGGTTTGAGCAATTTAGCATGGGTTTGAAGAAATTAGGATGGGTTTGATGAAATTAGGATGGGTTTGATGAATCCGAACGAAAATTTATGAGGTTTGAAAATTTATCTGAGGTTTGAGCAAATTAGCATGGGTTTGAAGAAATTAGGATGGGTTTGATGAAACCGAACGAAAATTTATGTGGTTTGAAAATTTATGTGAGGTTTGAGCAATTTAGCATGGGTTTGAAGAAATTAGGATGGGTTTGATGAAACCGAACGAAAATTTATGTGAGGTTTGAAAATTTATGTGAGGTTTGACATATTTAGCATGGGTTTGACGAAATTAGGATGGGTTTGATGAAACCGAACGAAAATTTATGTGGTTTGAAAATTTACCTGAGGTTTGAGCAATTTAGCATGGGTTTGAAGAAATTAGGATGGGTTTGATGAAATTAGGATGGGTTTGATGAAACCGAACGAAAATGTATGTGAGGTTTGAGCAATTTAGCATGGGTTTGAAGAAATTAGGATGGGTTTGATGAAACCGAACGAAAATTTATGTGAGGTTTGACATACTTAGCATGGGTTTGACGAAATTAGGATGGGTTTGATGAAACCGAACGAAAATTTATGTGGTTTGAAAATTTACCTGAGGTTTGAGCAATTTAGCATGGGTTTGAAGAAATTAGGATGGGTTTGATGAAATGAAAATGGGTTTGATGAAACCGAACGAAAATTTATGTGGTTTGAAAATTTATGTGAGGTTTGAGCAATTTAGCATGGGTTTGAAGAAATTAGGATGGGTTTGATGAAATTAGGATGGGTTTGATGAATCCGAACGAAAATTTATGAGGTTTGAAAATTTATCTGAGGTTTGAGCAAATTAGCATGGGTTTGAAGAAATTAGGATGGGTTTGATGAAACCGAACGAAAATTTATGTGAGGTTTGAAAATTTATGTGAGGTTTGACAAAATTAGCATGGGTTTGACGAAATTAGGATGGGTTTGATGAATCCGAACGAAAATTTATGAGGTTTGAAAATTTATCTGAGGTTTGAGCAAATTAGCATGGGTTTGAAGAAATTAGGATGGGTTTGATGAAACCGAACGAAAATTTATGTGGTTTGAAATTTTATGTGAGGTTTGACATATTTAGCATGGGTTTGACGAAATTAGGATGGGTTTGATGAAACCGAACGAAAATTTATGTGGTTTGAAAATTTACCTGAGGTTTGAGCAATTTAGCATGGGTTTGAAGAAATTAGGATGGGTTTGATGAAATTAGGATGGGTTTGATGAATCCGAACGAAAATTTATGAGGTTTGAAAATTTATCTGAGGTTTGAGCAAATTAGCATGGGTTTGAAGAAATTAGGATGGGTTTGATGAAACCGAACGAAAATTTATGTGGTTTGAAAATTTATGTGAGGTTTGAGCAATTTAGCATGGGTTTGAAGAAATTAGGATGGGTTTGATGAAACCGAACGAAAATTTATGTGAGGTTTGAAAATTTATGTGAGGTTTGACATATTTAGCATGGGTTTGACGAAATTAGGATGGGTTTGATGAAACCGAACGAAAATTTATGTGGTTTGAAAATTTACCTGAGGTTTGAGCAATTTAGCATGGGTTTGAAGAAATTAGGATGGGTTTGATGAAATTAGGATGGGTTTGATGAAACCGAACGAAAATTTATGTGGTTTGAAAATTTATGTGAGGTTTGAGCAATTTAGCATGGGTTTGAAGAAATTAGGATGGGTTTGATGAAATTAGGATGGGTTTGATGAATCCGAACGAAAATTTATGAGGTTTGAAAATTTATCTGAGGTTTGAGCAAATTAGCATGGGTTTGAAGAAATTAGGATGGGTTTGATGAAACCGAACGAAAATTTATGTGGTTTGAAAATTTATGTGAGGTTTGACATATTTAGCATGGGTTTGACGAAATTAGGATGGGTTTGATGAATCCGAACGAAAATTTATGAGGTTTGAAAATTTATCTGAGGTTTGAGCAAATTAGCATGGGTTTGAAGAAATTAGGATGGGTTTGATGAAACCGAACGAAAATTTATGTGGTTTGAAAATTTATGTGAGGTTTGACATATTTAGCATGGGTTTGACGAAATTAGGATGGGTTTGATGAAACCGAACGAAAATTTATGTGGTTTGAAAATTTATGTGAGGTTTGACATATTTAGCATGGGTTTGACGAAATTAGGATGGGTTTGATGAAACCGAACGAAAATTTATGTGGTTTGAAAATTTACCTGAGGTTTGAGCAATTTAGCATGGGTTTGAAGAAATTAGGATGGGTTTGATGAAAATAGGATGGGTTTGATGAATCCGAACGAAAATTTATGAGGTTTGAAAATTTATCTGAGGTTTGAGCAAATTAGCATGGGTTTGAAGAAATTAGGATGGGTTTGATGAAACCGAACGAAAATTTATGTGGTTTGAAAGTTTATGTGAGGTTTGAGCAATTTAGCATGGGTTTGAAGAAATTAGGATGGGTTTGATGAAACCGAACGAAAATTTATGTGAGGTTTGAAAATTTATGTGAGGTTTGACATATTTAGCATGGGTTTGACGAAATTAGGATGGGTTTGATGAAACCGAACGAAAATTTATGTGGTTTGAAAATTTACCTGAGGTTTGAGCAATTTAGCATGGGTTTGAAGAAATTAGGATGGGTTTGATGATATTAGGATGGGTTTGATGAAACCGAACGAAAATTTATGTGGTTTGAAAATTTATGTGAGGTTTGAGCAATTTAGCATGGGTTTGAAGAAATTAGGATGGGTTTGATGAAACCGAACGAAAATTTATGTGAAGTTTGAAAATTTATGTGAGGTTTGACATATTTAGCATGGGTTTGACGAAATTAGGATGGGTTTGATGAAACCGAACGAAAATTTATGTGGTTTGAAAATTTACCTGAGGTTTGAGCAATTTAGCATGGGTTTGAAGAAATTAGGATGGGTTTGATGAAATTAGGATGGGTTTGATGAAACCGAACGAAAATTTATGTGGTTTGAAAATTTATGTGAGGTTTGAGCAATTTAGCATGGGTTTGAAGAAATTAGGATGGGTTTGATGAAACCGAAGGAAAATTTATGTGAGGTTTGAAAATTTATGTGAGGTTTGACAAAATTAGCATGGGTTTGACGAAATTAGGATGGGTTTGATGAATCCGAACGAAAATTTATGAGGTTTGAAAATTTATCTGAGGTTTGAGCAAATTAGCATGGGTTTGAAGAAATTAGGATGGGTTTGATGAAACCGAACGAAAATTTATGTGGTTTGAAAATTTATGTGAGGTTTGACATATTTAGCATGGGTTTGACGAAATTAGGATGGGTTTGATGAAACCGAACGAAAATTTATGTGGTTTGAAAATTTACCTGAGGTTTGAGCAATTTAGCATGGGTTTGAAGAAATTAGGATGGGTTTGATGAAATTAGGATGGGTTTGATGAATCCAAACGAAAATTTATGAGGTTTGAAAATTTATCTGAGGTTTGAGCAAATTAGCATGGGTTTGAAGAAATTAGGATGGGTTTGATGAAACCGAACGAAAATTTATGTGGTTTGAAAATTTATGTGAGGTTTGAGCAATTTAGCATGGGTTTGAAGAAATTAGGATGGGTTTGATGAAACCGAACGAAAATTTATGTGAGGTTTGAAAATTTATGTGAGGTTTGACATATTTAGCATGAGTTTGACGAAATTAGGATGGGTTTGATGAAACCGAACGAAAATTTATGTGGTTTGAAAATTTACCTGAGGTTTGAGCAATTTAGCATGGGTTTGAAGAAATTAGGATGGGTTTGATGAAATTAGGATGGGTTTGATGAAACCGAACGAAAATTTATGTGGTTTGAAAATTTATGTGAGGTTTGAGCAATTTAGCATGGGTTTGAAGAAATTAGGATGGGTTTGATGAAACCGAACGAAAATTTATGTGAGGTTTGAAAATTTATGTGAGGTTTGACATATTTAGCATGGGTTTGACGAAATTAGGATGGGTTTGATGAAACCGAACGAAAATTTATGTGGTTTGAAAATTTACCTGAGGTTTGAGCAATTTAGCATGGGTTTGAAGAAATTAGGATGGGTTTGATGAAATTAGGATGGGTTTGATGAAACCGAACGAAAATTTATGTGGTTTGAAAATTTATGTGAGGTTTGAGCAATTTAGCATGGGTTTGAAGAAATTAGGATGGGTTTGATGAAACCGAACGAAAATTTAGGTGAGGTTTGAAAATTTATGTGAGGTTTGACAAAATTAGCATGGGTTTGACGAAATTAGGATGGGTTTGATGAATCCGAACGAAAATTTATGAGGTTTGAAAATTTATCTGAGGTTTGAGCAAATTAGCATGGGTTTGAAGAAATTAGGATGGGTTTGATGAAACCGAACGAAAATTTATGTGGTTTGAAAATTTATGTGAGGTTTGACATATTTAGCATGGGTTTGACGAAATTAGGATGGGTTTGATGAAACCGAACGAAAATTTATGTGGTTTGAAAATTTACCTGAGATTTGAGCAATTTAGCATGGGTTTGAAGAAATTAGGATGGGTTTGATGAAATTAGGATGGGTTTGATGAATCCGAACGAAAATTTATGAGGTTTGAAAATTTATCTGAGGTTTGAGCAAATTAGCATGGGTTTGAAGAAATTAGGATGGGTTTGATGAAACCGAACGAAAATTTATGTGGTTTGAAAATTTATGTGAGGTTTGAGCAATTTAGCATGGGTTTGAAGAAATTAGGATGGGTTTGATGAAACCGAACGAAAATTTATGTGAGGTTTGTAAATTTATGTGAGGTTTGACATATTTAGCATGGGTTTGACGAAATTAGGATGGGTTTGATGAAACCGAACGAAAATTTATGTGGTTTGAAAATTTACCTGAGGTTTGAGCAATTTAGCATGGGTTTGAAGAAATTAGGATGGGTTTGATGAAATTAGGATGGGTTTGATGAAACCGAACGAAAATTTATGTGGTTTGAAAATTTATGTGAGGTTTGAGCAATTTAGCATGGGTTTGAAGAAATTAGGATGGGTTTGATGAAACCGAACGAAAATTTATGTGAGGTTTGAAAATTTATGTGAGGTTTGACAAAATTAGCATGGGTTTGACGAAATTAGGATGGGTTTGATGAATCCGAACGAAAACTTATGAGGTTTGAAAATTTATCTGAGGTTTGAGCAAATTAGCATGGGTTTGAAGAAATTAGGATGGGTTTGATGAAACCGAACGAAAATTTATGTGGTTTGAAAATTTATGTGAGGTTTGACATATTTAGCATGGGTTTGACGAAATTAGGATGGGTTTGATGAAACCGAACGAAAATTTATGTGGTTTGAAAATTTATGTGAGGTTTGAGCAATTTAGCATGGGTTTGAAGAAATTAGGATGGGTTTGATGAAACCGAACGAAAATTTATGTGAGGTTTGAAAATTTATGTGAGGTTTGACAAAATTAGCATGGGTTTGACGAAATTAGGATGGGTTTGATGAATCCGAACGAAAACTTATGAGGTTTGAAAATTTATCTGAGGTTTGAGCAAATTAGCATGGGTTTGAAGAAATTAGGATGGGTTTGATGAAACCGAACGAAAATTTATGTGGTTTGAAAATTTATGTGAGGTTTGACATATTTAGCATGGGTTTGACGAAATTAGGATGGGTTTGATGAAACCGAACGAAAATTTATGTGGTTTGAAAATTTACCTGAGGTTTGAGCAATTTAGCATGGGTTTGAAGAAATTAGGATGGGTTTGATGAAATTAGGATGGGTTTGATGAATCCGAACGAAAATTTATGAGGTTTGAAAATTTATCTGAGGTTTGAGCAAATTAGCATGGGTTTGAAGAAATTAGGATGGGTTTGATGAAACCGAACGAAAATTTATGTGGTTTGAAAATTTATGTGAGGTTTGAGCAATTTAGCATGGGTTTGAAGAAATTAGGATGGGTTTGATGAAACCGAACGAAAATTTATGTGAGGTTTGAAAATTTATGTGAGGTTTGACATATTTAGCATGGGTTTGACGAAATTAGGATGGGTTTGATGAAACCGAACGAAAATTTATGTGGTTTGAAAATTTACCTGAGGTTTGAGCAATTTAGCATGGGTTTGAAGAAATTAGGATGGGTTTGATGAAATTAGGATGGGTTTGATGAAACCGAACGAAAATTTATGTGGTTTGAAAATTTATGTGAGGTTTGAGCAATTTAGCATGGGTTTGAAGAAATTAGGATGGGTTTGATGAAACCGAACGAAAATTTATGTGAGGTTTGAAAATTTATGTGAGGTTTGACAAAATTAGCATGGGTTTGACGAAATTAGGATGGGTTTGATGAATCCGAACGAAAATTTATGAGGTTTGAAAATTTATCTGAGGTTTGAGCAAATTAGCATGGGTTTGAAGAAATTAGGATGGGTTTGATGAAACCGAACGAAAATTTATGTGGTTTGAAAATTTATGTGAGGTTTGACATATTTAGCATGGGTTTGACGAAATTAGGATGGGTTTGATGAAACCGAACGAAAATTTATGTGGTTTGAAAATTTACCTGAGGTTTGAGCAATTTAGCATGGGTTTGAAGAAATTAGGATGGGTTTGATGAAATTAGGATGGGTTTGATGAATCCGAAAGAAAATTTATGAGGTTTGAAAATTTATCTGAGGTTTGAGCAAATTAGCATGGGTTTGAAGAAATTAGGATGGGTTTGAGAAACCGAACGAAAATTTATGTGGTTTGAAAATTTATGTGAGGTTTGAGCAATTTAGCATGGGTTTGAAGAAATTAGGATGGGTTTGATGAAACCGAACGAAAATTTATGTGAGGTTTGAAAATTTATGTGAGGTTTGACATATTTAGCATGGGTTTGACGAAATTAGGATGGGTTTGATGAAACCGAACGAAAATTTATGTGGTTTGAAAATTTACCTGAGGTTTGAGCAATTTAGCATGGGTTTGAAGAAATTAGGATGGGTTTGATGAAATTAGGATGGGTTTGATGAAACCGAACGAAAATTTATGTGGTTTGAAAATTTATGTGAGGTTTGAGCAATTTAGCATGGGTTTGAAGAAATTAGGATGGGTTTGATGAATCCGAACGAAAATTTATGAGGTTTGAAAATTTATCTGAGGTTTGAGCAAATTAGCATGGGTTTGAAGAAATTAGGATGGGTTTGATGAAACCGAACGAAAATTTATGTGGTTTGAAAATTTATGTGAGGTTTGAGCAATTTAGCATGGGTTTGAAGAAATTAGGATGGGTTTGATGAAACCGAACGAAAATTTATGTGAGGTTTGAAAATTTATGTGAGGTTTGACATATTTAGCATGGGTTTGACGAAATTAGGATGGGTTTGATGAAACCGAACGAAAATTTATGTGGTTTGAAAATTTACCTGAGGTTTGAGCAATTTAGCATGGGTTTGAAGAAATTAGGATGGGTTTGATGAAATTAGGATGGGTTTGATGAAACCGAACGAAAATGTATGTGGTTTGAAAATTTATGTGAGGTTTGAGCAATTTAGCATGGGTTTGAAGAAATTAGGATGGGTTTGATGAAACCGAACGAAAATTTATGTGAGGTTTGACATATTTAGCATGGGTTTGACGAAATTAGGATGGGTTTGATGAAACCGAACGAAAATTTATGTGGTTTGAAAATTTACCTGAGGTTTGAGCAATTTAGCATGGGTTTGAAGAAATTAGGATGGGTTTGATGAAATTAGGATGGGTTTGATGAAACCGAACGAAAATTTATGTGGTTTGAAAATTTATGTGAGGTTTGAGCAATTTAGCATGGGTTTGAAGAAATTAGGATGGGTTTGATGAAATTAGGATGGGTTTGATGAATCCGAACGAAAATTTATGAGGTTTGAAAATTTATCTGAGGTTTGAGCAAATTAGCATGGGTTTGAAGAAATTAGGATGGGTTTGATGAAACCGAACGAAAATTTATGTGAGGTTTGAAAATTTATGTGAGGTTTGACAAAATTAGCATGGGTTTGACGAAATTAGGATGGGTATGATGAATCCGAACGAAAATTTATGAGGTTTGAAAATTTATCTGAGGTTTGAGCAAATTAGCATGGGTTTGAAGAAATTAGGATGGGTTTGATGAAACCGAACGAAAATTTATGTGGTTTGAAAATTTATGTGAGGTTTGACATATTTAGCATGGGTTTGACGAAATTAGGATGGGTTTGATGAAACCGAACGAAAATTTATGTGGTTTGAAAATTTACCTGAGGTTTGAGCAATTTAGCATGGGTTTGAAGAAATTAGGATGGGTTTGATGAAATTAGGATAGGTTTGATGAATCCGAACGAAAATTTATGAGGTTTGAAAATTTATCTGAGGTTTGAGCAAATTAGCATGGGTTTGAAGAAATTAGGATGGGTTTGATGAAACCGAACGAAAATTTATGTGGTTTGAAAATTTATGTGAGGTTTGAGCAATTTAGCATGGGTTTGAAGAAATTAGGATGGGTTTGATGAAACCGAACGAAAATTTATGTGAGGTTTGAAAATTTATGTGAGGTTTGACATATTTAGCATGGGTTTGACGAAATTATTATGGGTTTGATGAAACCGAACGAAAATTTATGTGGTTTGAAAATTTACCTGAGGTTTGAGCAATTTAGCATGGGTTTGAAGAAATTAGGATGGGTTTGATGAAATTAGGATGGGTTTGATGAAACCGAACGAAAATTTATGTGGTTTGAAAATTTATGTGAGGTTTGAGCAATTTAGCATGGGTTTGAAGAAATTAGGATGGGTTTGATGAAATTAGGATGGGTTTGATGAATCCGAACGAAAATTTATGAGGTTTGAAAATTTATCTGAGGTTTGAGCAAATTAGCATGGGTTTGAAGAAATTAGGATGGGTTTGATGAAACCGAACGAAAATTTATGTGGTTTGAAAATTTATGTGAGGTTTGAGCAATTTAGCATGGGTTTGAAGAAATTAGGATGGGTTTGATGAAACCGAACGAAAATTTATGTGAGGTTTGAAAATTTATGTGAGGTTTGACATATTTAGCATGGGTTTGACGAAATTAGGATGGGTTTGATGAAACCGAACGAAAATTTATGTGGTTTGAAAATTTACCTGAGGTTTGAGCAATTTAGCATGGGTTTGAAGAAATTAGGATGGGTTTGATGAAACCGAACGAAAATTTATGTGAGGTTTGAAAATTTATGTGAGGTTTGACATATTTAGCATGGGTTTGACGAAATTAGGATGGGTTTGATGAAACCGAACGAAAATTTATGTGGTTTGAAAATTTACCTGAGGTTTGAGCAATTTAGCATGGGTTTGAAGAAATTAGGATGGGTTTGATGATATTAGGATGGGTTTGATGAAACCGAACGAAAATTTATGTGGTTTGAAAATTTATGTGAGGTTTGAGCAATTTAGCATGGGTTTGAAGAAATTAGGATGGGTTTGATGAAACCGAACGAAAATTTATGTGAGGTTTGAAAATTTATGTGAGGTTTGACATATTTAGCATGGGTTTGACGAAATTAGGATGGGTTTGATGAAACCGAACGAAAATTTATGTGGTTTGAAAATTTACCTGAGGTTTGAGCAATTTAGCATGGGTTTGAAGAAATTAGGATGGGTTTGATGAAATTAGGATGGGTTTGATGAAACCGAACGAAAATTTATGTGGTTTGAAAATTTATGTGAGGTTTGAGCAATTTAGCATGGGTTTGAAGAAATTAGGATGGGTTTGATGAAACCGAACGAAAATTTATGTGAGGTTTGAAAATTTATGTGAGGTTTGACAAAATTAGCATGGGTTTGACGAAATTAGGATGGGTTTGATGAATCCGAACGAAAATTTATGAGGTTTGAAAATTTATCTGAGGTTTGAGCAAATTAGCATGGGTTTGAAGAAATTAGGATGGGTTTGATGAAACCGAACGAAAATTTATGTGGTTTGAAAATTTATGTGAGGTTTGACATATTTAGCATGGGTTTGACGAAATTAGGATGGGTTTGATGAAACCGAACGAAAATTTATGTGGTTTGAAAATTTACCTGAGGTTTGAGCAATTTAGCATGGGTTTGAAGAAATTAGGATGGGTTTGATGAAATTAGGATGGGTTTGATGAATCCGAACGAAAATTTATGAGGTTTGAAAATTTATCTGAGGTTTGAGCAAATTAGCATGGGTTTGAAGAAATTAGGATGGGTTTGATGAAACCGAACGAAAATTTATGTGGTTTGAAAATTTATGTGAGGTTTGAGCAATTTAGCATGGGTTTGAAGAAATTAGGATGGGTTTGATAAAACCGAACGAAAATTTATGTGAGGTTTGAAAATTTATGTGAGGTTTGACATATTTAGCATGGGTTTGACGAAATTAGGATGGGTTTGATGAAACCGAACGAAAATTTATGTGGTTTGAAAATTTACCTGAGGTTTGAGCAATTTAGCATGGGTTTGAAGAAATTAGGATGGGTTTGATGAAATTAGGATGGGTTTGATGAAACCGAACGAAAATTTATGTGGTTTGAAAATTTATGTGAGGTTTGAGCAATTTAGCATGGGTTTGAAGAAATTAGGATGGGTTTGATGAAACCGAACGAAAATTTATGTGAGGTTTGAAAATTTATGTGAGGTTTGACATATTTAGCATGGGTTTGACGAAATTAGGATGGGTTTGATGAAACCGAACGAAAATTTATGTGGTTTGAAAATTTACCTGAGGTTTGAGCAATTTAGCATGGGTTTGAAGAAATTAGGATGGGTTTGATGAAATTAGGATGGGTTTGATGAAACCGAACGAAAATTTATGTGGTTTGAAAATTTATGTGAGGTTTGAGCAATTTAGCATGGGTTTGAAGAAATTAGGATGGGTTTGATGAAACCGAACGAAAATTTATGTGAGGTTTGAAAATTTATGTGAGGTTTGACAAAATTAGCATGGGTTTGACGAAATTAGGATGGGTTTGATGAATCCGAACGAAAATTTATGAGGTTTGAAAATTTATCTGAGGTTTGAGCAAATTAGCATGGGTTTGAAGAAATTAGGATGGGTTTGATGAAACCGAACGAAAATTTATGTGGTTTGAAAATTTATGTGAGGTTTGACGATGGGTTTGACGAAATTAGGATGGGTTTGATGAAACCGAACGAAAATTTATGTGGTTTGAAAATTTACCTGAGGTTTGAGCAATTTAGCATGGGTTTGAAGAAATTAGGATGGGTTTGATGAAATTAGGATGGGTTTGATGAATCCGAACGAAAATTTATGAGGTTTGAAAATTTATCTGAGGTTTGAGCAAATTAGCATGGGTTTGAAGAAATTAGGATGGGTTTGATGAAACCGAACGAAAATTTATGTGGTTTGAAAATTTATGTGAGGTTTGAGCAATTTAGCATGGGTTTGAAGAAATTAGGATGGGTTTGATGAAACCGAACGAAAATTTATGTGAGGTTTGAAAATTTATGTGAGGTTTGACATATTTAGCATGGGTTTGACGAAATTAGGATGGGTTTGATGAAACCGAACGAAAATTTATGTGGTTTGAAAATTTACCTGAGGTTTGAGCAATTTAGCATGGGTTTGAAGAAATTAGGATGGGTTTGATGAAATTAGGATGGGTTTGATGAAACCGAACGAAAATTTATGTGGTTTGAAAATTTATGTGAGGTTTGAGCAATTTAGCATGGGTTTGAAGAAATTAGGATGGGTTTGATGAAACCGAACGAAAATTTATGTGAGGTTTGAAAATTTATGTGAGGTTTGACAAAATTAGCATGGGTTTGACGAAATTAGGATGGGTTTGATGAATCCGAACGAAAATTTATGAGGTTTGAAAATTTATCTGAGGTTTGAGCAAATTAGCATGGGTTTGAAGAAATTAGGATGGGTTTGATGAAACCGAACGAAAATTTATGTGGTTTGAAAATTTATGTGAGGTTTGACATATTTAGCATGGGTTTGACGAAATTAGGATGGGTTTGATGAAACCGAACGAAAATTTATGTGGTTTGAAAATTTACCTGAGGTTTGAGCAATTTAGCATGGGTTTGAAGAAATTAGGATGGGTTTGATGAAATTAGGATGGGTTTGATGAATCCGAACGAAAATTTATGAGGTTTGAAAATTTATCTGAGGTTTGAGCAAATTAGCATGGGTTTGAAGAAATTAGGATGGGTTTGATGAAACCGAACGAAAATTTATGTGGTTTGAAAATTTATGTGAGGTTTGAGCAATTTAGCATGGGTTTGAAGAAATTAGGATGGGTTTGATGAAACCGAACGAAAATTTATGTGAGGTTTGAAAATTTATGTGAGGTTTGACATATTTAGCATGGGTTTGACGAAATTAGGATGGGTTTGATGAAACCGAACGAAAATTTATGTGGTTTGAAAATTTACCTGAGGTTTGAGCAATTTAGCATGGGTTTGAAGAAATTAGGATGGGTTTGATGAAATTAGGATGGGTTTGATGAAACCGAACGAAAATTTATGTGGTTTGAAAATTTATGTGAGGTTTGAGCAATTTAGCATGGGTTTGAAGAAATTAGGATGGGTTTGATGAAACCGAACGAAAATTTATGTGAGGTTTGAAAATTTATGTGAGGTTTGACAAAATTAGCATGGGTTTGACGAAATTAGGATGGGTTTGATGAATCCGAACGAAAATTTATGAGGTTTGAAAATTTATCTGAGGTTTGAGCAAATTAGCATGGGTTTGAAGAAATTAGGATGGGTTTGATGAAACCGAACGAAAATTTATGTGGTTTGAAAATTTATGTGAGGTTTGACATATTTAGCATGGGTTTGACGAAATTAGGATGGGTTTGATGAAACCGAACGAAAATTTATGTGGTTTGAAAATTTACCTGAGGTTTGAGCAATTTAGCATGGGTTTGAAGAAATTAGGATGGGTTTGATGAAATTAGGATGGGTTTGATGAATCCGAACGAAAATTTATCTGAGGTTTGAGCAAATTAGCATGGGTTTGAAGAAATTAGGATGGGTTTGATGAAACCGAACGAAAATTTATGTGAGGTTTGAAAATTTATGTGAGGTTTGACATATTTAGCATGGGTTTGACGAAATTAGGATGGGTTTGATGAAACCGAACGAAAATTTATGTGGTTTGAAAATTTACCTGAGGTTTGAGCAATTTAGCATGGGTTTGAAGAAATTAGGATGGGTTTGATGAAATTAGGATGGGTTTGATGAAACCGAACGAAAATTTATGTGGTTTGAAAATTTATGTGAGGTTTGAGCAATTTAGCATGGGTTTGAAGAAATTAGGATGGGTTTGATGAAACCGAACGAAAATTTATGTGAGGTTTGAAAATTTATGTGAGGTTTGACAAAATTAGCATGGGTTTGACGAAATTAGGATGGGTTTGATGAATCCGAACGAAAATTTATGAGGTTTGAAAATTTATCTGAGGTTTGAGCAAATTAGCATGGGTTTGAAGAAATTAGGATGGGTTTGATGAAACCGAACGAAAATTTATGTGGTTTGAAAATTTATGTGAGGTTTGACATATTTAGCATGGGTTTGACGAAATTAGGATGGGTTTGATGAAACCGAACGAAAATTTATGTGGTTTGAAAATTTACCTGAGGTTTGAGCAATTTAGCATGGGTTTGAAGAAATTAGGATGGGTTTGATGAAATTAGGATGGGTTTGATGAATCCGAACGAAAATTTATGAGGTTTGAAAATTTATCTGAGGTTTGAGCAAATTAGCATGGGTTTGAAGAAATTAGGATGGGTTTGATGAAACCGAACGAAAATTTATGTGGTTTGAAAATTTATGTGAGGTTTGAGCAATTTAGCATGGGTTTGAAGAAATTAGGATGGGTTTGATGAAACCGAACGAAAATTTATGTGAGGTTTGAAAATTTATGTGAGGTTTGACATATTTAGCATGGGTTTGACGAAATTAGGATGGGTTTGATGAAACCGAACGAAAATTTATGTGGTTTGAAAATTTACCTGAGGTTTGAGCAATTTAGCATGGGTTTGAAGAAATTAGGATGGGTTTGATGAAATTAGGATGGGTTTGATGAAACCGAACGAAAATTTATGTGGTTTGAAAATTTATGTGAGGTTTGAGCAATTTAGCATGGGTTTGAAGAAGTTAGGATGGGTTTGATGAAATTAGGATGGGTTTGATGAATCCGAACGAAAATTTATGAGGTTTGAAAATTTATCTGAGGTTTGAGCAAATTAGCATGGGTTTGAAGAAATTAGGATGGGTTTGATGAAACCGAACGAAAATTTATGTGGTTTGAAAATTTATGTGAGGTTTGAGCAATTTAGCATGGGTTTGAAGAAATTAGGATGGGTTTGATGAAACCGAACGAAAATTTATGTGAGGTTTGAAAATTTATGTGAGGTTTGACATATTTAGCATGGGTTTGACGAAATTAGGATGGGTTTGATGAAACCGAACGAAAACTTATGTGGTTTGAAAATTTACCTGAGGTTTGAGCAATTTAGCATGGGTTTGAAGAAATTAGGATGGGTTTGATGAAATTAGGATGGGTTTGATGAAACCGAACGAAAATTTATGTGAGGTTTGAGCAATTTAGCATGGGTTTGAAGAAATTAGGATGGGTTTGATGAAACCGAACGAAAATTTATGTGAGGTTTGACATATTTAGCATGGGTTTGACGAAATTAGGATGGGTTTGATGAAACCGAACGAAAATTTATGTGGTTTGAAAATTTACCTGAGGTTTGAGCAATTTAGCATGGGTTTGAAGAAATTAGGATGGGTTTGATGAAATGAGGATGGGTTTGATGAAACCGAACGAAAATTTATGTGGTTTGAAAATTTATGTGAGGTTTGAGCAATTTAGCATGGGTTTGAAGAAATTAGGATGGGTTTGATGAAATTAGGATGGGTTTGATGAATCCGAACGAAAATTTATGAGGTTTGAAAATTTATCTGAGGTTTGAGCAAATTAGCATGGGTTTGAAGAAATTAGGATGGGTTTGATGAAACCGAACGAAAATTTATGTGAGGTTTGAAAATTTATGTGAGGTTTGACAAAATTAGCATGGGTTTGACGAAATTAGGATGGGTTTGATGAATCCGAACGAAAATTTATGAGGTTTGAAAATTTATCTGAGGTTTGAGCAAATTAGCATGGGTTTGAAGAAATTAGGATGGGTTTGATGAAACCGAACGAAAATTTATGTGGTTTGAAATTTTATGTGAGGTTTGACATATTTAGCATGGGTTTGACGAAATTAGGATGGGTTTGATGAAACCGAACGAAAATTTATGTGGTTTGAAAATTTACCTGAGGTTTGAGCAATTTAGCATGGGTTTGAAGAAATTAGGATGGGTTTGATGAAATTAGGATGGGTTTGATGAATCCGAACGAAAATTTATGAGGTTTGAAAATTTATCTGAGGTTTGAGCAAATTAGCATGGGTTTGAAGAAATTAGGATGGGTTTGATGAAACCGAACGAAAATTTATGTGGTTTGAAAATTTATGTGAGGTTTGAGCAATTTAGCATGGGTTTGAAGAAATTAGGATGGGTTTGATGAAACCGAACGAAAATTTATGTGAGGTTTGAAAATTTATGTGAGGTTTGACATATTTAGCATGGGTTTGACGAAATTAGGATGGGTTTGATGAAACCGAACGAAAATTTATGTGGTTTGAAAATTTACCTGAGGTTTGAGCAATTTAGCATGGGTTTGAAGAAATTAGGATGGGTTTGATGAAATTAGGATGGGTTTGATGAAACCGAACGAAAATTTATGTGGTTTGAAAATTTATGAGAGGTTTGAGCAATTTAGCATGGGTTTGAAGAAATTAGGATGGGTTTGATGAAATTAGGATGGGTTTGATGAATCCGAACGAAAATTTATGAGGTTTGAAAATTTATCTGAGGTTTGAGCAAATTAGCATGGGTTTGAAGAAATTAGGATGGGTTTGATGATATTAGGATGGGTTTGATGAAACCGAACGAAAATTTATGTGGTTTGAAAATTTATGTGAGGTTTGAGCAATTTAGCATGGGTTTGAAGAAATTAGGATGGGTTTGATGAAACCGAACGAAAATTTATGTGAAGTTTGAAAATTTATGTGAGGTTTGACATATTTAGCATGGGTTTGACGAAATTAGGATGGGTTTGATGAAACCGAACGAAAATTTATGTGGTTTGAAAATTTACCTGAGGTTTGAGCAATTTAGCATGGGTTTGAAGAAATTAGGATGGGTTTGATGAAATTAGGATGGGTTTGATGAAACCGAACGAAAATTTATGTGGTTTGAAAATTTATGTGAGGTTTGAGCAATTTAGCATGGGTTTGAAGAAATTAGGATGGGTTTGATGAAACCGAACGAAAATTTATGTGAGGTTTGAAAATTTATGTGAGGTTTGACAAAATTAGCATGGGTTTGACGAAATTAGGATGGGTTTGATGAATCCGAACGAAAATTTATGAGGTTTGAAAATTTATCTGAGGTTTGAGCAAATTAGCATGGGTTTGAAGAAATTAGGATGGGTTTGATGAAACCGAACGAAAATTTATGTGGTTTGAAAATTTATGTGAGGTTTGACATATTTAGCATGGGTTTGACGAAATTAGGATGGGTTTGATGAAACCGAACGAAAATTTATGTGGTTTGAAAATTTACCTGAGGTTTGAGCAATTTAGCATGGGTTTGAAGAAATTAGGATGGGTTTGATGAAATTAGGATGGGTTTGATGAATCCAAACGAAAATTTATGAGGTTTGAAAATTTATCTGAGGTTTGAGCAAATTAGCATGGGTTTGAAGAAATTAGGATGGGTTTGATGAAACCGAACGAAAATTTATGTGGTTTGAAAATTTATGTGAGGTTTGAGCAATTTAGCATGGGTTTGAAGAAATTAGGATGGGTTTGATGAAACCGAACGAAAATTTATGTGAGGTTTGAAAATTTATGTGAGGTTTGACATATTTAGCATGGGTTTGACGAAATTAGGATGGGTTTGATGAAACCGAACGAAAATTTATGTGGTTTGAAAATTTACCTGAGGTTTGAGCAATTTAGCATGGGTTTGAAGAAATTAGGATGGGTTTGATGAAATTAGGATGGGTTTGATGAAACCGAACGAAAATTTATGTGGTTTGAAAATTTATGTGAGGTTTGAGCAATTTAGCATGGGTTTGAAGAAATTAGGATGGGTTTGATGAAACTGAACGAAAATTTATGTGAGGTTTGAAAATTTATGTGAGGTTTGACATATTTAGCATGGGTTTGACGAAATTAGGATGGGTTTGATGAAACCGAACGAAAATTTATGTGGTTTGAAAATTTACCTGAGGTTTGAGCAATTTAGCATGGGTTTGAAGAAATTAGGATGGGTTTGATGAAATTAGGATGGGTTTGATGAAACCGAACGAAAATTTATGTGGTTTGAAAATTTATGTGAGGTTTGAGCAATTTAGCATGGGTTTGAAGAAATTAGGATGGGTTTGATGAAACCGAACGAAAATTTAGGTGAGGTTTGAAAATTTATGTTAGGTTTGACAAAATTAGCATGGGTTTGACGAAATTAGGATGGGTTTGATGAATCCGAACGAAAATTTATGAGGTTTGAAAATTTATCTGAGGTTTGAGCAAATTAGCATGGGTTTGAAGAAATTAGGATGGGTTTGATGAAACCGAACGAAAATTTATGTGGTTTGAAAATTTATGTGAGGTTTGACATATTTAGCATGGGTTTGACGAAATTAGGATGGGTTTGATGAAACCGAACGAAAATTTATGTGGTTTGAAAATTTACCTGAGGTTTGAGCAATTTAGCATGGGTTTGAAGAAATTAGGATGGGTTTGATGAAATTAGGATGGGTTTGATGAATCCGAACGAAAATTTATGAGGTTTGAAAATTTATCTGAGGTTTGAGCAAATTAGCATGGGTTTGAAGAAATTAGGATGGGTTTGATGAAACCGAACGAAAATTTATGTGGTTTGAAAATTTATGTGAGGTTTGAGCAATTTAGCATGGGTTTGAAGAAATTAGGATGGGTTTGATGAAACCGAACGAAAATTTATGTGAGGTTTGTAAATTTATGTGAGGTTTGACATATTTAGCATGGGTTTGACGAAATTAGGATGGGTTTGATGAAACCGAACGAAAATTTATGTGGTTTGAAAATTTACCTGAGGTTTGAGCAATTTAGCATGGGTTTGAAGAAATTAGGATGGGTTTGATGAAATTAGGATGGGTTTGATGAAACCGAACGAAAATTTATGTGGTTTGAAAATTTATGTGAGGTTTGAGCAATTTAGCATGGGTTTGAAGAAATTAGGATGGGTTTGATGAAACCGAACGAAAATTTATGTGAGGTTTGAAAATTTATGTGAGGTTTGACAAAATTAGCATGGGTTTGACGAAATTAGGATGGGTTTGATGAATCCGAACGAAAACTTATGAGGTTTGAAAATTTATCTGAGGTTTGAGCAAATTAGCATGGGTTTGAAGAAATTAGGATGGGTTTGATGAAACCGAACGAAAATTTATGTGGTTTGAAAATTTATGTGAGGTTTGACATATTTAGCATGGGTTTGACGAAATTAGGATGGGTTTGATGAAACCGAACGAAAATTTATGTGGTTTGAAAATTTACCTGAGGTTTGAGCAATTTAGCATGGGTTTGAAGAAATTAGGATGGGTTTGATGAAATTAGGATGGGTTTGATGAATCCGAACGAAAATTTATGAGGTTTGAAAATTTATCTGAGGTTTGAGCAAATTAGCATGGGTTTGAAGAAATTAGGATGGGTTTGATGAAACCGAACGAAAATTTATGTGGTTTGAAAATTTATGTGAGGTTTGAGCAATTTAGCATGGGTTTGAAGAAATTAGGATGGGTTTGATGAAACCGAACGAAAATTTATGTGAGGTTTGAAAATTTATGTGAGGTTTGACATATTTAGCATGGGTTTGACGAAATTAGGATGGGTTTGATGAAACCGAACGAAAATTTATGTGGTTTGAAAATTTACCTGAGGTTTGAGCAATTTAGCATGGGTTTGAAGAAATTAGGATGGGTTTGATGAAATTAGGATGGGTTTGATGAAACCGAACGAAAATTTATGTGGTTTGAAAATTTATGTGAGGTTTGAGCAATTTAGCATGGGTTTGAAGAAATTAGGATGGGTTTGATGAAACCGAACGAAAATTTATGTGAGGTTTGAAAATTTATGTGAGGTTTGACAAAATTAGCATGGGTTTGACGAAATTAGGATGGGTTTGATGAATCCGAACGAAAATTTATGAGGTTTGAAAATTTATCTGAGGTTTGAGCAAATTAGCATGGGTTTGAAGAAATTAGGATGGGTTTGATGAAACCGAACGAAAATTTATGTGGTTTGAAAATTTATGTGAGGTTTGACATATTTAGCATGGGTTTGACGAAATTAGGATGGGTTTGATGAAACCGAACGAAAATTTATGTGGTTTGAAAATTTACCTGAGGTTTGAGCAATTTAGCATGGGTTTGAAGAAATTAGGATGGGTTTGATGAAATTAGGATGGGTTTGATGAATCCGAAAGAAAATTTATGAGGTTTGAAAATTTATCTGAGGTTTGAGCAAATTAGCATGGGTTTGAAGAAATTAGGATGGGTTTGAGAAACCGAACGAAAATTTATGTGGTTTGAAAATTTATGTGAGGTTTGAGCAATTTAGCATGGGTTTGAAGAAATTAGGATGGGTTTGATGAAACCGAACGAAAATTTATGTGAGGTTTGAAAATTTATGTGAGGTTTGACATATTTAGCATGGGTTTGACGAAATTAGGATGGGTTTGATGAAACCGAACGAAAATTTATGTGGTTTGAAAATTTACCTGAGGTTTGAGCAATTTAGCATGGGTTTGAAGAAATTAGGATGGGTTTGATGAAATTAGGATGGGTTTGATGAAACCGAACGAAAATTTATGTGGTTTGAAAATTTATGTGAGGTTTGAGCAATTTAGCATGGGTTTGAAGAAATTAGGATGGGTTTGATGAATCCGAACGAAAATTTATGAGGTTTGAAAATTTATCTGAGGTTTGAGCAAATTAGCATGGGTTTGAAGAAATTAGGATGGGTTTGATGAAACCGAACGAAAATTTATGTGGTTTGAAAATTTATGTCAGGTTTGAGCAATTTAGCATGGGTTTGAAGAAATTAGGATGGGTTTGATGAAACCGAACGAAAATTTATGTGAGGTTTGAAAATTTATGTGAGGTTTGACATATTTAGCATGGGTTTGACGAAATTAGGATGGGTTTGATGAAACCGAACGAAAATTTATGTGGTTTGAAAATTTACCTGAGGTTTGAGCAATTTAGCATGGGTTTGAAGAAATTAGGATGGGTTTGATGAAATTAGGATGGGTTTGATGAAACCGAACGAAAATTTATGTGGTTTGAAAATTTATGTGAGGTTTGAGCAATTTAGCATGGGTTTGAAGAAATTAGGATGGGTTTGATGAAATTAGGATGGGTTTGATGAATCCGAACGAAAATTTATGAGGTTTGAAAATTTATCTGAGGTTTGAGCAAATTAGCATGGGTTTGAAGAAATTAGGATGGGTTTGATGAAACCGAACGAAAATTTATGTGAGGTTTGAAAATTTATGTGAGGTTTGACAAAATTAGCATGGGTTTGACGAAATTAGGATGGGTATGATGAATCCGAACGAAAATTTATGAGGTTTGAAAATTTATCTGAGGTTTGAGCAAATTAGCATGGGTTTGAAGAAATTAGGATGGGTTTGATGAAACCGAACGAAAATTTATGTGGTTTGAAAATTTATGTGAGGTTTGACATATTTAGCATGGGTTTGACGAAATTAGGATGGGTTTGATGAAACCGAACGAAAATTTATGTGGTTTGAAAATTTACCTGAGGTTTGAGCAATTTAGCATGGGTTTGAAGAAATTAGGATGGGTTTGATGAAATTAGGATGGGTTTGATGAATCCGAACGAAAATTTATGAGGTTTGAAAATTTATCTGAGGTTTGAGCAAATTAGCATGGGTTTGAAGAAATTAGGATGGGTTTGATGAAACCGAACGAAAATTTATGTGGTTTGAAAATTTATGTGAGGTTTGAGCAATTTATCATGGGTTTGAAGAAATTAGGATGGGTTTGATGAAACCGAACGAAAATTTATGTGAGGTTTGAAAATTTATGTGAGGTTTGACATATTTAGCATGGGTTTGACGAAATTAGGATGGGTTTGATGAAACCGAACGAAAATTTATGTGGTTTGAAAATTTACCTGAGGTTTGAGCAATTTAGCATGGGTTTGAAGAAATTAGGATGGGTTTGATGAAATTAGGATGGGTTTGATGAAACCGAACGAAAATTTATGTGGTTTGAAAATTTATGTGAGGTTTGAGCAATTTAGCATGGGTTTGAAGAAATTAGGATGGGTTTGATGAAATTAGGATGGGTTTGATGAATCCGAACGAAAATTTATGAGGTTTGAAAATTTATCTGAGGTTTGAGCAAATTAGCATGGGTTTGAAGAAATTAGGATGGGTTTGATGAAACCGAACGAAAATTTATGTGGTTTGAAAATTTATGTGAGGTTTGAGCAATTTAGCATGGGTTTGAAGAAATTAGGATGGGTTTGATGAAACCGAACGAAAATTTATGTGAGGTTTGAAAATTTATGTGAGGTTTGACATATTTAGCATGGGTTTGACGAAATTAGGATGGGTTTGATGAAACCGAACGAAAATTTATGTGGTTTGAAAATTTACCTGAGGTTTGAGCAATTTAGCATGGGTTTGAAGAAATTAGGATGGGTTTGATGAAATTAGGATGGGTTTGATGAAACCGAACGAAAATTTATGTGGTTTGAAAATTTATGTGAGGTTTGAGCAATTTAGCATGGGTTTGAAGAAATTAGGATGGGTTTGATGAAACCGAACGAAAATTTATGTGGTTTGAAAATTTATGTGAGGTTTGAGCAATTTAGCATGGGTTTGAAGAAATTAGGATGGGTTTGATGAAACCGAACGAAAATTTATGTGAGGTTTGAAAATTTATGTGAGGTTTGACATATTTAGCATGGGTTTGATGAAATTAGGATGGGTTTGATGAATCCGAACGAAAATTTATGAGGTTTGAAAATTTATCTGAGGTTTGAGCAAATTAGCATGGGTTTGAAGAAATTAGAATGGGTTTGATGAAACCGAACGAAAATTTATGTGGTTTGAAAATTTATGTGAGGTTTGAGCAATTTAGCATGGGTTTGAAGAAATTAGGATGGGTTTGATGAAACCGAACGAAAATTTATGTGAGGTTTGAAAATTTATGTGAGGTTTGACATATTTAGCATGGGTTTGACGAAATTAGGATGGGTTTGATGAAACCGAACGAAAATTTATGTGGTTTGAAAATTTACCTGAGGTTTGAGCAATTTAGCATGGGTTTGAAGAAATTAGGATGGGTTTGATGAAATTAGGATGGGTTTGATGAAACCGAACGAAAATTTATGTGGTTTGAAAATTTATGTGAGGTTTGAGCAATTTAGCATGGGTTTGAAGAAATTAGGATGGGTTTGATGAAACCGAACGAAAATTTATGTGAGGTTTGAAAATTTATGTGAGGTTTGACAAAATTAGCATGGGTTTGACGAAATTAGGATGGGTTTGATGAATCCGAACGAAAATTTATGAGGTTTGAAAATTTATCTGAGGTTTGAGCAAATTAGCATGGGTTTGAAGAAATTAGGATGGGTTTGATGAAACCGAACGAAAATTTATGTGGTTTGAAAATTTATGTGAGGTTTGACATATTTAGCATGGGTTTGACGAAATTAGGATGGGTTTGATGAAACCGAACGAAAATTTATGTGGTTTGAAAATTTACCTGAGGTTTGAGCAATTTAGCATGGGTTTGAAGAAATTAGGATGGGTTTGATGAAATTAGGATGGGTTTGATGAATCCGAACGAAAATTTATGAGGTTTGAAAATTTATCTGAGGTTTGAGCAAATTAGCATGGGTTTGAAGAAATTAGGATGGGTTTGATGAAACCGAACGAAAATTTATGTGGTTTGAAAATTTATGTGAGGTTTGAGCAATTTAGCATGGGTTTGAAGAAATTAGGATGGGTTTGATGAAACCGAACGAAAATTTATGTGAGGTTTGAAAATTTATGTGAGGTTTGACATATTTAGCATGGGTTTGACGAAATTAGGATGGGTTTGATGAAACCGAACGAAAATTTATGTGGTTTGAAAATTTACCTGAGGTTTGAGCAATTTAGCATGGGTTTGAAGAAATTAGGATGGGTTTGATGAAATTAGGATGGGTTTGATGAAACCGAACGAAAATTTATGTGGTTTGAAAATTTATGTGAGGTTTGAGCAATTTAGCATGGGTTTGAAGAAATTAGGATGGGTTTGATGAAACCGAACGAAAATTTATGTGAGGTTTGAAAATTTATGTGAGGTTTGACAAAATTAGCATGGGTTTGACGAAATTAGGATGGGTTTGATGAATCCGAACGAAAATTTATGAGGTTTGAAAATTTATCTGAGGTTTGAGCAAATTAGCATGGGTTTGAAGAAATTAGGATGGGTTTGATGAAACCGAACGAAAATTTATGTGGTTTGAAAATTTATGTGAGGTTTGACATATTTAGCATGGGTTTGACGAAATTAGGATGGGTTTGATGAAACCGAACGAAAATTTATGTGGTTTGAAAATTTACCTGAGGTTTGAGCAATTTAGCATGGGTTTGAAAAAATTAGGATGGGTTTGATGAAATTAGGATGGGTTTGATGAATCCGAACGAAAATTTATGAGGTTTGAAAATTTATCTGAGGTTTGAGCAAATTAGCATGGGTTTGAAGAAATTAGGATGGGTTTGATGAAACCGAACGAAAATTTATGTGGTTTGAAAATTTATGTGAGGTTTGAGCAATTTAGCATGGGTTTGAAGAAATTAGGATGGGTTTGATGAAACCGAACGAAAATTTATGTGAGGTTTGAAAATTTATGTGAGGTTTGACATATTTAGCATGGGTTTGACGAAATTAGGATGGGTTTGATGAAACCGAACGAAAATTTATGTGGTTTGAAAATTTACCTGAGGTTTGAGCAATTTAGCATGGGTTTGAAGAAATTAGGATGGGTTTGATGAAATTAGGATGGGTTTGATGAAACCGAACGAAAATTTATGTGGTTTGAAAATTTATGTGAGGTTTGAGCAATTTAGCATGGGTTTGAAGAAATTAGGATGGGTTTGATGAAATTAGGATGGGTTTGATGAATCCGAACGAAAATTTATGAGGTTTGAAAATTTATCTGAGGTTTGAGCAAATTAGCATGGGTTTGAAGAAATTAGGATGGGTTTGATGAAACCGAACGAAAATTTATGTGGTTTGAAAATTTATGTGAGGTTTGAGCAATTTAGCATGGGTTTGAAGAAATTAGGATGGGTTTGATGAAACCGAACGAAAATTTATGTGAGGTTTGAAAATTTATGTGAGGTTTGACATATTTAGCATGGGTTTGACGAAATTAGGATGGGTTTGATGAAACCGAACGAAAATTTATGTGGTTTGAAAATTTACCTGAGGTTTGAGCAATTTAGCATGGGTTTGAAGAAATTAGGATGGGTTTGATGAAATTAGGATGGGTTTGATGAAACCGAACGAAAATTTATGTGGTTTGAAAATTTATGTGAGGTTTGAGCAATTTAGCATGGGTTTGAAGAAATTAGGATGGGTTTGATGAAACCGAACGAAAATTTATGTGAGGTTTGACATATTTAGCGTGGGTTTGACGAAATTAGGATGGGTTTGATGAAACCGAACGAAAATTTATGTGGTTTGAAAATTTACCTGAGGTTTGAGCAATTTAGCATGGGTTTGAAGAAATTAGGATGGGTTTGATGAAACCGAACGAAAATTTATGTGAGGTTTGAAAATTTATGTGAGGTTTGACATATTTAGCATGGGTTTGACGAAATTAGGATGGGTTTGATGAAACCGAACGAAAATTTATGTGGTTTGAAAATTTACCTGAGGTTTGAGCAATTTAGCATGGGTTTGAAGAAATTAGGATGGGTTTGATGAAATTAGGATGGGTTTGATGAAACCGAACGAAAATTTATGTGGTTTGAAAATTTATGTGAGGTTTGAGCAATTTAGCATGGGTTTGAAGAAATTAGGATGGGTTTGATGAAACCGAACGAAAATTTATGTGAGGTTTGAAAATTTATGTGAGGTTTGACAAAATTAGCATGGGTTTGACGAAATTAGGATGGGTTTGATGAATCCGAACGAAAATTTATGAGGTTTGAAAATTTATCTGAGGTTTGAGCAAATTAGCATGGGTTTGAAGAAATTAGGATGGGTTTGATGAAACCGAACGAAAATTTATGTGGTTTGAAAATTTATGTGAGGTTTGACATATTTAGCATGGGTTTGACGAAATTAGGATGGGTTTGATGAAACCGAACGAAAATTTATGTGGTTTGAAAATTTACCTGAGGTTTGAGCAATTTAGCATGAGTTTGAAGAAATTAGGATGGGTTTGATGAAATTAGGATGGGTTTGATGAATCCGAACGAAAATTTATGAGGTTTGAAAATTTATCTGAGGTTTGAGCAAATTAGCATGGGTTTGAAGAAATTAGGATGGGTTTGATGAAACCGAACGAAAATTTATGTGGTTTGAAAATTTATGTGAGGTTTGAGCAATTTAGCATGGGTTTGAAGAAATTAGGATGGGTTTGATAAAACCGAACGAAAATTTATGTGAGGTTTGAAAATTTATGTGAGGTTTGACATATTTAGCATGGGTTTGACGAAATTAGGATGGGTTTGATGAAACCGAACGAAAATTTATGTGGTTTGAAAATTTACCTGAGGTTTGAACAATTTAGCATGGGTTTGAAGAAATTAGGATGGGTTTGATGAAATTAGGATGGGTTTGATGAAACCGAACGAAAATTTATGTGGTTTGAAAATTTATGTGAGGTTTGAGCAATTTAGCATGGGTTTGAAGAAATTAGGATGGGTTTGATGAAACCGAACGAAAATTTATGTGAGGTTTGAAAATTTATGTGAGGTTTGACATATTTAGCATGGGTTTGACGAAATTAGGATGGGTTTGATGAAACCGAACGAAAATTTATGTGGTTTGAAAATTTACCTGAGGTTTGAGCAATTTAGCATGGGTTTGAAGAAATTAGGATGGGTTTGATGAAATTAGGATGGGTTTGATGAAACCGAACGAAAATTTATGTGGTTTGAAAATTTATGTGAGGTTTGAGCAATTTAGCATGGGTTTGAAGAAATTAGGATGGGTTTGATGAAACCGAACGAAAATTTATGTGAGGTTTGAAAATTTATGTGAGGTTTGACAAAATTAGCATGGGTTTGACGAAATTAGGATGGGTTTGATGAATCCGAACGAAAATTTATGAGGTTTGAAAATTTATCTGAGGTTTGAGCAAATTAGCATGGGTTTGAAGAAATTAGGATGGGTTTGATGAAACCGAACGAAAATTTATGTGGTTTGAAAATTTATGTGAGGTTTGACATATTTAGCATGGGTTTGACGAAATTAGGATGGGTTTGATGAAACCGAACGAAAATTTATGTGGTTTGAAAATTTACCTGAGGTTTGAGCAATTTAGCATGGGTTTGAAGAAATTAGGATGGGTTTGATGAAATTAGGATGGGTTTGATGAATCCGAACGAAAATTTATGAGGTTTGAAAATTTATCTGAGGTTTGAGCAAATTAGCATGGGTTTGAAGAAATTAGGATGGGTTTGATGAAACCGAACGAAAATTTATGTGGTTTGAAAATTTATGTGAGGTTTGAGCAATTTAGCATGGGTTTGAAGAAATTAGGATGGGTTTGATGAAACCGAACGAAAATTTATGTGAGGTTTGAAAATTTATGTGAGGTTTGACATATTTAGCATGGGTTTGACGAAATTAGGATGGGTTTGATGAAACCGAACGAAAATTTATGTGGTCTGAAAATTTACCTGAGGTTTGAGCAATTTAGCATGGGTTTGAAGAAATTAGGATGGGTTTGATGAAATTAGGATGGGTTTGATGAAACCGAACGAAAATTTATGTGGTTTGAAAATTTATGTGAGGTTTGAGCAATTTAGCATGGGTTTGAAGAAATTAGGATGGGTTTGATGAAACCGAACGAAAATTTATGTGAGGTTTGAAAATTTATGTGAGGTTTGACAAAATTATTAGCATGGGTTTGACGAAATTAGGATGGGTTTGATGAATCCGAACGAAAATTTATGAGGTTTGAAAATTTATCTGAGGTTTGAGCAAATTAGCATGGGTTTGAAGAAATTAGGATGGGTTTGATGAAACCGAACGAAAATTTATGTGGTTTGAAAATTTATGTGAGGTTTGACATATTTAGCATGGGTTTGACGAAATTAGGATGGGTTTGATGAAACCGAACGAAAATTTATGTGGTTT